>DF364270.1:0-13501 GCA_000787875.1 Solanum virginianum | reverse complement strand
TTAGATAGGAAAACGTATCAAACAGTAGTGAAATAGCCGTTGCTAGTTCAAAGATTTCAAATATTCTCATATCCAGCTAAAATGAAACTAAGGAAACTAGAAGAGTATGATGACTATAAAACAAACAGTAGGCAAAACTAAGAACAATATGCATCATTACTACCAGGTCCTAAGAACACACAAGAATCAAAAGAACTGGGAATTTTCAGAAATTAAGAAGATTATTTTTCTCTTTTTAAAGAAGGTGAACTGAAAGCTGAAAGAGTAATATATAGCTTTCTAGTACATAACAAGCAAGGAATCTAAGTTAACGCCTATAAAACACATACCAAAATTTATGAATATTTTCTATTCCGAGTCATAATAACTATCTTATTGGGAATTTGCACCATTGAAGTCTCAGAAGCAGATTGATAAATCCTGATTACTTTCATTAGATACTTTTTGAAAGTTTAAACCTCAAATGGTTGGTCTATTCAAGTGAAGGTTAAGAGATCAGATACTAAACTGTACTTTGTCAAAATATGTGCTTAAATGTATGATTTATTGGGAGTTTGTGCTTAAAAATTTACGCATCGCTATTATATTAAGGGATGTCACTGTTACATTAAGATGCGTACCTATTAGTAGATTAAGTATCTAATGCTCTGTTTTCTGTTAACACATAAAGCATCTGTTAATACATAAGTCCTTTATGTGTGTTTGTTATTCCAAATCTTAAAATCTATCTTGTTCAAAAATTTTACCATTGAGATCTCAGAATTAGTTTGATAAGTCCAGATTATATTGTCCAGATACATTTTTGAAAGTTTGAACCTTAAATAACTTTTCTATTCAAGTTAAGGTTTAGGGATCAGATGCTAAACTGAACTGTCGAAATTTGTGCTTAAATGTATGATCTATTGGGAGTTTGTGCTTAAAAATTTGTGCGTCGCTATTATATTAAGGAACGTTATTGTTACATTAATATGCGTACCTATTAATAGATTAAGTATCTAATGCTTTCTGTTTCTGTTAATACCAAAAACATTTATTAATGTCTTTACAGTATACTGAATAACATAATCGCGCTAATGAGTACCTATTAGTATATTAAGTACCTAATGAGAGGACTACTATTGATACAAAGAAATTAGGAAAGCACAATAAGGGAGACTCTCCCATTACAAGCTTTAATGTCTGCTTGATTATTATTGCCTCATCCATAGGTGTTGAATAAGTAAATATAAGCCGACAAGTTATCTCTAGCTTCATTAGGGAGCTGATGCCTGAAAATATAAAATTAAATAGCATTGCTAGTGTGACTTTTTATGTCACTGTATGTGTAATAACCTCTGAAAAATTGAAATTGGCTAGTGATGTTATGGATCTTACTGCATAGCAGTCTAGTAAGCCATGAAGAACATCCCTATAGAACGGTCGAAAAAATCAGCAGTAACAGAAAAAAATGATTTGAGGTGACTTTTTAATCCTTTTCGATTTCTTCCTTCTAAAGCTAGGTATACCCTAATTATCAAGATCAAAATAACCTATTGCCTCTTTGAGAAGCCGTTGTGCAGTAAAGAAAAATATAGGAGCAGTGATGGTATCCCTATGTTTAGCTAAAAAATCAGCAGCGAAGTTTGCCTCCCTGTAACTGTGATTACACTAGAAGAACTAAAACTGGGTTGATAATATTATGAATCTAGTGAAGAAGCAGCTTCGTAAGCCATGAAGAATCAGCCTGACAATAAATCTAGTTAACCGCCAGTTGAGAATTTATTCCAAAATCAGTTTTCTATAACCTTGTTGTAGACACCAATTTAATCTAAATAGAGCAACATCTAATTCATCTTGGTTGTTGGTACCCACACCCATATGGGAAGAATACACCAAGATAAAATCACTTTGATGATTTCTACTAATACGACCAACACCCATAATGTCAGGATTGTTGAGCACACTATCATTTGTGTTCAACTTGAAAAAAATCAGTCTTAGGAGTTTGTTACATTCATCTCATGAGAGAAGCCTTCAAACATAGGAATACTCCTTCCAACTAAAGGGCCACTTAATATACGGATATGCAGTAGCCAAGATATTAACAGCGTGAATCTATTCTATAATAGACTAGCAAATTTCAATTTAGATATACTACCAATTAGGCTTTCATATCCCAACAACATTGAAAACACTCCATTCCTTAATGAACAGGAGTGATTATTGAGAATCCATGTTTTACCATTTTGAAAATAAACACATACTGTATATAACATGATGATCTTTATCATTCAAATTTAATGTACATTTCAATTGTTAAAATGGCATCTTTGTCAAAACAAATTTCATCCTAACTTGATGGACATTTTAACTGAAATATATTTATTATTAATTTTCTATCCTTTTTACTAATATATTTTTAGCTCCTACAATAATTGCAGAAAATAAGATAATATCTTCAACATCATGAACAATTATATAAATAAAAGGTGGATGTCTTTTGACATATATAGTAAAAAATACTTGGATGGAGTAGAACATTTTTTAAATCATGCATTTTCTGAAAAATAAGAAGGAGAGAAAATTTCATGTCCTTGTATTGAATGTGTACTTATCCATCAAGTAGATCGGGCTACAACTTATGATCATCTTGTCGTTAATGGTATTATGTCATCATATGATAATTGATTTTATCATGGAGAGTCTCTAAGAGAATCAAACAATATTGAAGTAAATAATGAGAGACAGACAACTGTACGAGGTGATGATATGAGAGGAATGATACATGATGCCTTTGGAGATTTTATAGATAGTGACATCAATGAAAGAGGTGAGATGGAGCCAAACCTACATGAAAATGCTGCTAATATACCTGGAATGCAATCTTATATAGAGGTGGAAAAGTTTGAACGACTCATGAAGAAGGCAAATAAAGAATTATATCCTGGATGCAAGAAATTTAGCAAGTTATCCTTTTTATTACATATCTATCATACAAAATACATGTACAAATAGTCAAATGAATCCTTTAATTCTTTGCTTGGACTACTGAAAGATGCAATGCCTGAAGGATATGAATTGTCTCCTTCTTTTTATGAGACCAAAAAGATTATTGAAGGCTTGGGCTTAAAGTATGAAAAGATTCATGCTTGTCCTAATGATTGCATGCTATTTTGGAAAGAATTTGCCAGTAAGAACGTTAATGAATGCAAAATATGTGGGGGCTTCTAGATGAAAAAATAATGCTAAAAAAATTTCTGCTAAGGTCTTGAGGTATTTTCCATTAAAATCAAGGTTGCAAAGATTATTTATGTCTTTAGAAATTTCTAAAGCAATGAGATGACATCATGAAGAACACAACAAAGATGACGTTCTACGACATCCTTCAGATTCTGAAGGTTGAAAGTTTTGATAGTAAGTATCCAGAATTTGTCAAAAATTCTCGTAATATTCGTCTAGGATTAGCTGCTGATGGATTTAATCCATTTGGCACAATGATATCTATTTATAGTACATGGCTAGTAATTTTACTATCGTATAATCTTCCACCATGGATGTACATGAAGCAAGAGTTCTTTATTCTATCTATGCAAATACCTGGACCAAAAGCTCCTAGGAATAATATTGATGTCTTTTTACAGCCTTTAATAGATAAGTTAAATGAATTAAGGAATGTTGGAATAGAAACTTACGACGCCTCTACAAAGGAGATATTTCAGATGCGAGCAGCTCTTATGTGGACTATAAATGACTTTTCAGCATATGGTACTCTATCTAGCTGGAGTACTTCTTGTCGATCTGTATGTCCTTCTTGCAACATAAATACTCATTATAAAAGGCTCAAATATGATAGGAAGTTTTGTTTCATGGGACATCGACGTTTTTTGAAGTCAGACCATAAATATTAGAATGATGATAAATCATTCGATGAAACTAAAGAAACAAGAACTGTACCTTGTACAGTATCTGGGTCACAAGTGTTGAATCAAGTTAAAGATATAAAGTTTACTCTTGGAAAATCGAGTGAAGGGGTAAGTGGAATGTTGAATAACACATGGAAAAAGAGGATCATATTTTTTGATCTTCCTTATTGGGAGCGTTGACATCCAATTTTTACCCTCCACAGTATAAATTAATCATCGAGCTTTTAATTTTAACGATTTGAAATAATTAGCTTTCGAAATGCAAAAGACATTTTCTCAAATAAACTTCACTTTTATTATCATTTTGCAATCAATTTAATTATTTCGAGTTGTTAATATTTAAAGGCTCTTCGATTAACTTGTGTTAATTCGTCTTGTAATCAAATTAGTCAATTGATTTTGATTTGATTACGTTTAATTGGCTAAAATTGCAATTAATGGCCAATTTTGCAAACTGAAATCCACTCTCCTTTGAATAAATTTTCAGACCAATATTGGTCCCTTTTGGACCAATATTGGCCCAAAATTTCTTCACACCCAGCCCAATAATCTTAAACCCGGCCCAAACCCTTGTCTTCAACACATACACTACATACACAACATATTATCATGTATATCCCCAGGTTGAACTCACGCGCCCCAACCCCTTTCTTCTTCTTCTTCTTCTTCTTCTTCCTTTCCCTTTCTTCTTCATCGGCCAGGCGAAGAACAGCCTAGCAACGAACCCACCCAGAAAAGCCAAACTCCAAGATTCTCTCCCAACGTTCACCTTATTCCTTAGTACATACGTGTCCCTCTCTCTTTTTTCCCTTATCCGATTTGTACCTCGTCCGTTTTGGGAATCAAAACATGGTGTGTATCACAGTCATCGATTCAAATGCATGGCTGAGACCCCCCCCCCCATTTGTTGCCCTAAATTCGACCCTATATAATCCCCTTTCTTCCTCACTATCAAGGGGCAGCCGGTTCTTAATTCGAAACCCTAGCAAAAAACATACTCGATTTTTCATAGTCGTTCTTGATTTCCAAAGTTCGATATAGTTCACAGACCCTCTGATTTCCCAGAAACTCATTTGGTTTTGAGGGTCTTGAAATTGAAGATTCTTGGTCGAGGAAGACAGAACTCTTGGTGATGGAGAGGCTACGTCAAGTTCGTAGTCCCAGGTCGCTGCTTACCTTTCCTCATTTACTGTATCTCTTCTTTAGTTGATAGCCATGCCAGATTCTTCTACGTCTTGCGTTAATATGAGTTTGCGATCGAGTTCAAGATGAAATGTTTGTTCATCCGAAGTGTCTTTCTGTTGCATTCATTGTTGCTTAGATCCTATACATTGGTTAAAACTATTCTATCTCTATGTGTTTGAAAGCTTCGGCAGTGTGTCCATCAGGTAATTTTGAACTTTAGTTAATTTCGAAATGATCAGTGTTGGTTATTGTGATTTTGCTTTTTTGAAGGTCAAAAGTTTCGATGTTTCATCTGCATATTATGTTCAACCCTTGCTACGTTTCAGTTATAATCCATGTTTTCTTGGTTGATCTTCTGGTTCGTTGATTGAGCTTGACTTGTTCATCAACATTCTAGTCCCAGCATGTTACACCTTGCTTTTGACGTCTGTTTCATGTCTTAAGATGCAATTGTTTTTCCTTATGGAGATAGCTTGTTTAGTTGGTTGTTAGGGTCATTTCTGCTTCTTGTTTTGGTTTGGTACTTCTCAAAACTCAGGGTTTTAGGTTGTAAATCGTCATGTGAATTCTTAAATGTTTAAATTCCAAGATTGCATACATTCTTACCTATGCGGTTATTTTCCTTGTTCTTACTTTCTCCTGAAGCTTTTAGTCTGTTTGGGAGCACTGTTAGCCCCTTCACATGTTATTGTCCTGTCTGTATGTTGATTTTCTACTAAAATATTTAGTTTGTTTGAGTTTATCTGGATCTCTTCTTTTCGAGGTTTCATTTCACATTGGATGAAGTTGAGAGGTTAAACCTTCTTATTAGAATGCATACTGTTGGGCTGTTATTAGAAGTTACTATACAAGGAAGCATGACATTACTTCTTGTTTGCTGTCTCTTCGCCATCGAAATTAAACGTTGCTAGGCTGATATCATTGGGTTGATCTGATTAACTCCAAGCATGCTTATCTATCACTTTAGCCCCTTTAGAAGTTTCTTCCCCTTCCTCTTGTTTCTGGCTAAAAGTATGTTAATTTGATCTTATTTTGGCTCACATTTGTCATTGTTACGTTGCTTTTTATCTAATTTGGGATGCTCTTCTGTCAAGTTTATCAAAGAATTATTTTTCACTGTTTTAGTATGAGTATATACTGTCAAAATCTTGTTCTTTTTAGTCCACCAGGGTCCTTCATTTTGTTAAATTAGAACTTGTTGAAATAATTTTCACCTCCACTTAGTTCTTAGGAATAATGTTTTGACATCTTGGATTTTTTTTAAAATTCATTTCTCTATGGTTTGTCTTGAGGAGAATTTCTCTTCTTCACTGGCTTGCATACGATGATTTTCATGGTATAATTTCTCTAAATGATATTTCTGCTTATTTTTTACTTGTGAGGCTGTTACATTCATGTTAAGTTAAATGCATATTCCTGGCGGCTCTTTGCTTTCCATTTACTGATTTGCTTTTCTTTCTTTTGTTGAAATTGCATACAAGTCCTCTTTGCATTTCGGCATGAGCCCAAGAGGCTCAAACTCCTCCGTCTCCGAGTCAGTCTCCTTCTTGAAGATGAAATACAGAAATGGAAGCTAAATGCAGGTTACCAGGAAGCTTTCACAAGTTCTGGGAAGCAAGAATTGCACTGTATACACTGATATACAGTTGATATAGACATCAGTTATACAGCAGATTAATGAGGCCTAAAAGGCCCATTTATGGTTGCAGCAGGAATTAAGTGATAAAGGCCCAAAGCACTTTAACCCTCTTCCTTTATGTTATATTATGTATTTGTTTGTATTCATTTTTATGCTAACATTTCTTTGTGGTAATATTAATCTAATTTAATTCCCCAAAGGTGAAACTATTTGTGTTATGTTTTTACTTAAACTTGATTTTTTATGATTCTTAAATTCCCCAAAGGTCTTTTAACCCTTGGTCATTTGTAGTTTAAATTTTAGAAATTCAATTTCTCTTCTTAAAAGTAGTCAAATTGAATGTGGCTAGATTTTTAAGTTTCATTTTTAAACATTGGTTTTTTTTTTTAAGTTAGTAAAATTTTCTAATCGTTGGTCAATCGTAAGTTAGTAGCCAGTGATTAATTTTTTCTCAAAATGGAAATTGAACCCGAATTCTTTTTTGATATTTTAAAAAGATTTTTTTTGTTAAGTCTTTTTAAATGTTTTACTGGTTTCCTAATTATCCTTAAAATTAGGTGGCGACTCTTTTTTAATTTTAAGAATTTGGTTTATTTTTAAATTAATTAAGTATTAAATTGAATTTTCGAAAAAAGTAAAAATCATTTTTCAAATTAACAGGGAGTATAACTTGGTGCGGCATAATCTTGATGTGATGCACATAGAAAAAAATGTGTGTGACAACATAATTTACACACTATTGGATATTGATAAAAAGTCTAAAGACAACTTAACTGCTCAATTAGACTTGAAGGACATGAAAATAAGACCACGCTTATGGCCACAATAATATTAAGCTAATGGAAGGATCTATCTTCCTCCTACTTATTTCACAATGTCTTCGAAAGAAAAGGAGTTGTTTTATGAAGTTCTAGAAAATGCCAAGTTTCCACATGGCTATGCATCTAATATTGCACATTGGATCCACAAAAGAAAGATGTCTGGATTAAAAACTCACGATTGTCATGTTATAATGCAAGAACTACTTCCTCTTGCCTTACAAAGATCAACATATAAAAGAATAAGTTTCGTTTTAATTGAACTATGCACATTCGTTCCTGTCTTATGTAGCAAGTGTTAGGGCTAGATGAGTTAAAGTTACTTCAAGAAAGAATTCCAGAAATATTATCTACTATGGAGAAGCTATTTCCTCCCGAATTTTTTACTATTATAGTACACTTGGTTACTCACTTAGCAATCGAGGCTAAACTTGTAGGGCCAGTACATTATTGTTGGATGTATTCAATTGAGAGGTACAAAAAATAAATATTGTATTATTTTTTTAATCTCTAAAACTTTATAATATCAAACTAAAAATATTACGTAATTCTATAGGTATTTGGGTACTTTAAAATCATATGTTCATAATCGTGCATGTCCAGAAGGTTCAATAGCAGAAGCATACATAGCAAACAAGTGTTTAACATTTTGCTCACGTTATTTGGAGGGTGGAGATTCAAGGTCTTATTATTCAAAAAAAGTGATGATCAAATTGAGCATGATGCTAATAAAAAAGAATGTCTTTTTCCTATTGTTGGGGAGCCAGATGGTGGGATTGATGTTTTTAAGTTGGATGAAAAAACATGACTGCAAGCACATAGACATGTGTTATTCAATTGCAAGTCCGAAGTGGTTGAGAATTATAAAAAATATTATATTTATATCTATCTATCTATATATACAATTGTATGTGTTTGTGTGTGTTCATATATACACATATACATATATACACATATATTTTCATTACTTTATTTGATAACCAAATTGATAGACATGAGTTATGTGAATAGTGAACATATTGCTGAAATCAAGAGAACACATCATAAGCGTCGTTTGAATCAACAACAACTTGACTGTTTACATTTCCAGAGGACAAAGTAAGTGGTAGTCTAAGTCATTGGTCACGTTAAATTGTTGATTTTGTTATGTTGTATTTATAATTGTATATTTTAATTTTGTTAGGCAAAGGAGTTACAAACTACATCTAACGTCATAAAAGATGTTAAAGTCTTTGCACAAGGGCCAACTTTTATTGCAAAAAGATTCAATACATTCAATATAAATAATGAATACCGATTTCGAACTAAACAAAGTGAAGAATTCAAGGAGACACAAAACAGTGGTGTTATGGTTGTTTCAAAGACAGCAAGTTACGCAAGTACAAGTAACAATGCTCCAAAGCTCCAAAGTCAGCAAATATCACATATTATGGTAGATTAAATGATATTGTAGAGTTAAACTACAATGAGGAATTTAAGGTTGTGTTATTTAAGTGCGATTGGGTTGATATAACAAAAGGTAGAGGAGTTAAGAACGATGAATTGAGTTTCACACTAGTAAATTTCTCACACCTGGCAGATGTTGGCAATCGAGAACGTCATGAGCCTTTTATCTTTGCAAAACAAGCTCAATAAGTAATATTTGTGCAAGATCCTGTAGATCATGAATGGTTTGTCCCTAGGTTAATTAAACCTCGACACATTTTTGATATGGGAGAGAAAAATAGTATGCAAGTTGAGTCACCAATGCAAAGTGATGCCACTGACTTAGCGCTTTTAGAAATTGCTTGTGTTCCTGGGTATGAGTGTGATGATTGGGTAAGAAGTGATATTGATGGGATAATAGTTGAAATAGACCTATATTCTCAAGCTTCTATAAATGATGGTGAAGTTAATGTTGAGGGAGGAAATGACATTGAGAATGAAAGTGATTCTTAATAAGACTGGTGGTACTTATGAAATATATTTTTTGTAACTATTATTTAAGAACTACAAAATTATTGCTTTTCAATTAGAAACTTAATAAAATATTTTTTTTCTTTTCAATTTTAAGTCATTTTATTGAAAGATGCAAGTTAGTCAATTATGAAATTCCTTGTTTGTATTAGCTTATTTTTGAATATTTACGTGCATTCTTAGTGATTGTCTTTGCTTGTATTGTGTTGATTGTAGCTCTTGGATTGTAATAAGATAAGGAGTTCTTATCACTAGAGAACTATTTTCTCTTGTACACCAACATCTCTTATAATTCGAGTTATCTTTGCCACGAAGCTTTGTTCATGCGCACACATAACCAGTTATGTGTTTCCATTGCTTGAGTTGGTGAAATTTCTTCCTATTTTCATATGGCCTGTTATACATATTTGAGCTAACTGGACTTAACGCATCTAGGTAGTTTCTTCACTTAAAAAAAGAAATCATGCACACTAGAGGTCGCAATAGATTGGTTATTGAGCAACATGATGAAGATGTGTGACATTACATTGAGCAGTTGATGGATGGTCAAGGTAACCCTGCAGTCCAACCTTATGTTGAGCAATTGATAGATAATCAGAACAACTCTATAGCCCAAGGGTATGATGATGAAGCTAATGAGTTAAATATTTCTGTTTGTGGCACAGAGGATCAACCTAATGATGAATCAGGCAACACTATTTCTTCTCGTCTTGTTTTGAAATCTTAGTTGTTAGGTGCGGTTCTATTATCGAACTAACAAGATATACAGAAAGAGATAGATGTATACCTATTGTTATCTCTTCCTCTGGCCTGCAGTCTTAAAAAATATATTTAGAAGGTGACCCAAACAAGTGCATCCAGTTTCGTAGTGTAAGCTTTGGTCGTTCTAGGTTTATGGTCATTTAGTCTTACTCATTTTTTGAGTGATGCCACACTGTTGTTGAGCTCAACTAATGTTTACTTGATCAAATTTTGGTATGTTTATAGGCATTAACTTAGGTTCCTTGCTTGTTATGTACTAGAAAGCCATATATTACTCTTCCTAGTTCCAGTTCATGTTCTTTAAAAAGAGAAAAAAAAAATCCTCTTAACTTCTGAAAATTCCTAATTCTCCTTTTGATTCTTGTGTGTTCTTTGGACCTGGTAGGATTGATGGATATTGTTCTTAGTTTCATCTACTGTTAGTTCCATAGTCATCATACTCTTTTAGTTTCCTTAGTTTCGATTTTGCTGGATATGAAAAAAAATTAAAATCTTCGAACTTGCTAATGTCTGGTAAGTGTATTATTTATCCGAATTGGAGTATCCATAGTTGTTAAGCATGAAGCTTTTGGTTAAGTATTAAAGTTTTCTTTCGGATTTATTGTCTAGCAACTTATCTCTTGGTCTTTAATTCTTTCGGGTCAAGACTTATTGAGAACCAAATGAAATAGCTGACAGTTGGCTCTGGAAATTGATATGGAAAACTAAACCGCCAATTGAGATTACTTGTCTCTCTATTAAGCTTTGCTTGACTCATGGATAATCTAAGAAAAAGGAATAGACAGATTGTTAATAGATGTTATGTGTCACAAAGATATCAAAATCAGCAACCAACCCATTTTTTCACTATCCAATTGCTACAGAAGATCTCTTGAATATGCTCTACTCACCTTCTGGACTCAATTGGGTCATGCTACAGAAGACCTCTTGAATATGGTCTACTCACCTATTTTTTTCACTATGCAATCAAGTCCACACCAGTTCCCTTAGTTAATACTAGGTTCTCTTGTGTCTTTTTTAGTTGTATTTATCGATTCCTGTGAATACCGATGAGAAATGTTTAGGTTGTCCCTCTATTTTTAATCTGATCAGGTTCCTGTTGACTTTTGCAATCACAGAAATGAAGAAATCCGAGACCATAGAATTCACTGTGTGTCGGTGGCGGTACCTCAAACGCCCACGACTTCGACGAACTTAAATTCGGGAACGAAATCACAGTATGACTCGATAGGTTTTATTTGCAGAAAAAAATGCAAAATGTTTAATGCACGAAAATTTTGTTATCTTTTTCGAAAATGAGGCATTGCCTTACCAAAGCCGAGCGACGACAACAGCGCGAAAATTTCTCATTCACACCAACTTAGCTAGCTTTAATTAATAACTAGCTTTAACAGTTCCAAGCGGAAGAACAGGTAAAGTTTTCATCCTTGCCCTACTGGCTGGGTTTCTCTTTCATAGATTTCAAGTTTCCTCCACCCTGCTGGCTTCCAGTTTGCGGATTAGTTGCCAAAGTTAATAATTAAGGACACTTAAAATGCAGTACAGAGAAGATAACAATAAGCTTAAGTGAGTATATTCAGAAAATAGAAAGCATGCAGAGAAAACAAACTAATATAAAAACCAAGCAGTTAAGTTCCTACAATAATTTGTTGCAAGACATGAGCTCAATGAGATAATAGTCTCCAAGCAGAAAACTCGAGGAAAAAGAAATAATGGTTACCCTATTCAATATTGATTGCTCTGATTCATGTGCCTTCTTAGAACCCCAATTTTTTAGCTCATCCTCAAGTCTCTGTCTGGTCGCATATGAACATTGTGTGATACCACCAAAACCAACAATTCATGAAAAGAAAAGATACTTTTATGAAAGAATACTAGAAGCAACCAACTTTATTTCTCCAATGTTATCTCTCTATATGGCTAACTAAAAGAGCCAAAAAAAAAAAAAAAAGAAAAGCAGTTAGTCTGATAAAGAAATGCAGTGGCATGAAAAGGTAGACCTCAAGATATATTTCATAGAGGAGTGCTAAAGAACATGAGTTCATGATTTCGAAACATTTTTCATCCGTTTAACCATATCTATTTTTTCATTTGATGAGTTTCAATTTTTTTTTCCATTCTAGGTAACTTGGTGACAAGAAAGCCTCGTGGTCCTACGTTACTAAAAGATGTTTGGAAGCTTCCTCCGGGAAAGACAATTGATGTGTCATTTAATAGATGTAACCAACCGATTGGAAAAGAGAGCCGAAAGCTTGCAAGCTTTTAAGGAATTGTTGCAAGAACTCCAGAATTAACACATCTACACGTAGATGATTGGAGAAATTTTGACAACGAGCAAAAGAAAAAATTGGTGGATCTTGTAAGGGTATGAGTTAGTATTGTTATTATTATATGAACAAGCTCAATTTGCACATGATAATATCTTTTATATATTGTGTTTTATTTTTTCAAAAGATGTTCTCTTTTCCAAAAAATGGAGAAGCATTTGTCTTGAAGTCACTAGGAAAGAAATGGAAAGACAACAAGTGTGAAATTAAAGGTGACTATATGTTAAAATATAAGACTAAAGATGCTTTGCTGAAAAATAGACCAAGTCGCATACCAAGAGATCAATGGAGTGGTCTAGTCTCTTATTGGCTTTCTGATAAAGCAAAGGTATAAACAAATCTTGAAAACGCACCTACTTTCTTATCTTTACTATGTTTTGATTTTAGTTATGTTATATTGTTTTGTAACTTGAAAGATATTCTTTTAATATTTTCATGCCAGAGGCGTACCCAAGCAAATAGAAACAATAGGTCCAAGCAAAAAATGCCTCATACAGGAGGATCCAAAAGTATCGCTACATTGATGCATGAGCAGGTAAACCTTTGAAATTATAGTGTTTTCAAATCTTTTTTGTCACTCATATCTAACATTAATTTTGTTGTTTAGGCTAAAAATGGGATTGAGCCTACACGAGCAGAAATATTCTTATTAACTCATAAAAAACGTGTGGGTGGTATACCATTAGATGATGATTCTGCCAAGGCAATCATAATATTTCTTCATTCTTTTAGTTTTTAAATTGAGAACAGTTAGATATATTTTTTCAAAAATTTGAATAAACTAATTTCAAGTAATTATCGTGTATTCTATGGTTAGGACATGATAAATGAAAGAATGAGCAACAATGAAAGATCTACTGATAAACCTGTTATTAATCTGTATTCCCAAAAAATGTTAGAAAGAGAAAGATT
>DF364271.1:6909-18664 GCA_000787875.1 Solanum virginianum | reverse complement strand
GAGAGCCATCAGATCGAAAAATAATTTTTTACAATTAATTTTGAAACAGTATTGGTGCATGCCAAAGGAGCGATGCGTCAGGGACGCAGAGCTACACTTACATTTTTTTATTTTTCGATGGAAATTGAAAACTCATTCGGAATCAAAGACTGAAAAAAATACATGGGTTTGCTCCTAGTCTGCATCGCAAACTAGGCATTTTCGGGATGAACTTTTTCTTTCTTAATTTGAGGGGCATTCGAGTCAATTTTCAACCTCTCCTAAACTCAAAACACGATTAAATTAGGTTGTTTTGATGGGTAAAAAGGGTCTAGAACCCCATTCTAAGTCCTTTTCTAAACACTTGAAAGACTAAAGCTTGAGAGAGAAGAAGAGGAAGGCTAGATTGAAGAATTCAAGGAGAATTCTTGACGGTTGATTGGAAAAGCTTTATCTCAGGTATGTAAGTCTAAACTAAAAGCATGAGATTATACTCTCATGTGCCCCATAGATGGTCTTAGAAGTGAGTTGAAAGTTCTTGAGTCTACATACATGATTCTTGATTATTTTCTTAAGAAATTATATTTATTATATGTACTTTCATACGTTGATGATCACCATAAAACTTATTTTCTTGAATTGAATATTTTTCATGAGATATTGTATAAACTTTATATGTTAATTGTTAAAAGCATGCATGAAAGAAGATAGGGATTGAGTCTAGAGCCTCGATTGAGAATGTTGTTAGAGATTGTGAATGTGAATGTGAGAATGATGATAGATTGATAGTGTTTGATAGTCCATGAGTCTCCATAAATGAACTCTAAGGATTTGTCTATTTGATTGTTCCCCAATAATTGTTCTAAGCCTTGAGCTATTGATTGAGATGTTGATGGATGAGATGATTAGTGTATTTATGAGACTAATTGAATGATAGTGCCTCCATGAGGCTAATTGAGATGATTTGATTGAGATAGTTTGATTGGATGAATTATTTTATGAGCATTGAGTAATGTGAGGAGTATCGAGCATCGAAAGAGTAGAGTTAACCCAACTCGAACTTATCAAACTACCTAGCCAAACGTAGGTGAGAATAGGACCATCACATCATTTTATGTTGAGGTTCCCTCTGATTAGAAGTCCCTAAAAGCTACATAGTCAAGCGTAGGTAAGGATTAGGACCATCACATCATATTATTTTGAGGTTCCCTTTGATTTGAAGTCCCTAAAATCAATAGAGGACTCATATATGGTTGTCTCTATTTGGACTTGTTCTTATGGTTTCGATTTGTTCTCTACCTAGCAAGTACAGAACGGTTGTGGCAACATCAGCATGATTATTATACAGGCACTGGCTCATAAGTGATTGTTGTCGAATAAGAGAAACTCCCAGAAGGTTCCAAACTAAGTAATCTGAGTCGAGATGAGATGAGATGAGTTGAGTTCCTCTGATATAAGTCTGATTTGATTGATGAGTTGATTGGTTGATGGGTTACTTGTCTACTCTTTATTCTTGCTTTAGATAGACATTTGACATGTTAATTGTTATTATTTTGAGTCGATTGTTGTTTTTATACTACCTGTTTCGATTTCATTCAGCTATTTTACATACCGTACATTCCACGTACTGACACCACTCTGGCACTACATCATTTTATGATGTAGATACGCGGGATAGAGGTCATCAGCAGGCGCATCATTGAGGACCTTTGGACGTTCAGCAGATTGGTTAGTCTTCCCTACTTCGGAGGATTCATTACTTATTTTCATCTTGCTTTAGAGTTAGATTTGCTTAACTTTTATTTTGATTGAGGTAGCCATGAGTCTGTCATTAGCACCATTAATAGTGATATAGGCTTCATAGAGTATAGTCGGATGTTGATGTTGAGACTTGTGACCTAATTTCTTTTTACGAGTCTTTCATTATATTATTAATTGAGACAAGATGATGAGATGTGTCCATTTATTCTCCTTTATCTTTCGCTGATTAGTAAGATTGTTGATTGAATGATGTGATGAGGTCAAGTGGTTCGCTTGGGCACTAGTAATAGTCTCTAAGTGCCGACCACATCTTGGGTCCCCTCCCGGAGCGTGACATAAATAATTTATATTTAATAAAAATAATTTAATAAAATTATTTTTTAATTCATATGTTAATCAATAACATAAAAGACAGGCTAATATTTAACCAATATATTTGACTTTTGAGTGAATCTTCACACCGAGAGTAAATGTTCCACTTTTTTGGGTGCCTCGATTTTCGTAAAGCATAAGATGCTTCTTGAAAAGAAAAGTTTTACTCTTAGGGTGTTTGGTATGGAGGAAAACATTTTCCGAAAAATGTTTCTCAATTTTTAATTTTCAATTTTTTCATGTTTGGTTGGTTTAAATATTTTAAAAGATATTTTTCAAATTAACTCTTTGTTTTCAAATGTAAGGAAAATGAGTTCCTTCCAAAATTAAGAAAAACATTTTTCAAAACTCTTATCCAATTTCAAATTGATTTTTTTTATCTCATTCCTATCACGACTCTCTTCCCCTACAATAAAATAAGATTAAAAGCTTTTTTTTCTCCCATTCCAATGCTGACCCACCCTCCTTCTCCCCCTCTCTCCTCCCCCTCCCCCACCCCGACCATCCCAAAAAAAATTATTTCTAAATTTTACTCCACTCAACCCCCACCCTCCCACCCCAACACCCAAAAAAGAATTTAAATATTTATTTTTATAAAAGTATCTTAAATTATGAAATATATATCTCAAATATCTCATAAATTCTAGGGTATTTAAAAAGAGATCAAAATATGCTAGAATCTTGATAATCACATACTTCAAGAAGATACATACAAATCTTTTCATGGAAATCAAGTCAAAATCGTCCTAGTTCGAGCAATATGCCACTAACAACGCTCGAATCATGGAGAAATCTAAGGAGAAAAGATCAAGAGATAAACAGATTAGATTTGTACTCACATTGTTTATCAATAAAATTATATTTCTTCAAAAAAAATTACGAAATATTTTCATGTCAAAAATTATTTTTCTAAAAAATATTTTCTATTTTCTAGCTAAAAACAAATGTTTTTTACTAAAAGATATTTTCATTCATTAACCAAATAATTAAAAATACTTTTTAAAAAATATTTTTCACTCACAAACCAAACATAAAAAAATAAGTTAGAAATCAACTTATCTTCGAGGAAAACATTTTCCTCCATACCAAACACACCCCGCTGATTTCAATCACTTTCTTTTCGTATTATCCATAATTCACTCTGTTTTTCCACTTACCATTTGAGTCCTTGCTATACTCAAAAAAAAAAGTCAATGCATTTACACTATCAATTGAGGTGTTTTTTTTTTTTTTTGGTATGAAAGTGATGAAAACACTTTTAAATTTGATGTGAATTATTAATTTTGTCTTCAAATTTATTAATAGTTTTGAAAATATACTGAACCTAAATAATACATCTTAATCGCCGCACATGGCATAACACATGGTCACAAATCCTCATGAGCGTGAAAAACTTAATAAAAAGCCGATAGAAGTTTGAAGACATCATTGAACATGTGTATCGCATGAGAATGGGTATATTTAAGTTCAGTTACTCAAGTAAAGAAGTATTTTTAAGATTGTCATAGTTCAAAACAGAACAATATAATAATTCATGTCAAATTCAAGAGTGTTTTCAACACTTCTTTCTTTTTCTTTCACTTCATCTTCTAATTAATAGCCTCTTCTTCCTAGCACTAATGTTTCTTACTAGTTGAGAGTACATTTATCAAAAAATGGGTTCAGACAACAATGTACATTTATCAAAAAATATTGATGTTCTTGCTTTGTAAGCATTATATTCTCAATCTCCATCTATATATTGTACTTAAAATAATCACACATTTTTTTTGTTCTTGCTAAGTAACTTTATTTAGTAATTTCACATACTAAAGATTCAACTTTTTTTTTTGGACATTATTTATTTTCTGTTTTTCCAGGCCTCTAGTCTCTCTTGTTTACCCACTGTAAGTTATAAATCTTTTCTTGATCTCTATAGTAAAGTTAAGAGTGTAATTTTTTTATTTATTTTTTTTGTATTTATTTCTTTAGGTAATTGATTTTAGTACCCTTTTTTTATGTGTGCAAGATCATTTTAATTAATAAATTAAATGTGGAATAATTTTGCAGATATGCATCTATTAAGGCAATAGAAACAAAGTCTCGTGCAGATGATAGACAATGGCTAACATATTGGGTTCTTTATTCTTTGATCACTCTCTTTGAACTTAGTTTTTCTAAGGTCATTGAGTGTAAGGTTCACATTTCCAACTTTTACTTCTAATTTTAATTAAATTAAAATAATTATCCACTGTTGACTTGACACAGATTAAAAAAATAGTAAATGGTGGATGATTCAAATACAATATTTTAAAAAACGTAATAAGGAAATGACTATAATAGGTAATAAGAATAAATTAGGAATTAAGTATAAAACTATCTCTTGATTTCATAAATTGGATAAATATTATTAGACATTTATTTTTAGTATAGTGAACAAGTAAAAATGGACAAAGAGAGTACCATTTATATAACTGGTTAGGGGTGTTCAAAAGAAACTGATAAAGTACATCAAATCGATAAATCAGATAGAAAAAATAGACTAGACATAATATGCTATTGAATTTGTTTTTTCTTTGAGCATAATAAGTTTGGTTCATTTTAAAACGTCAAACTGAAATCAAACCAAATTGACATTTTTATTTGTACAAATTTTATAAATATTTTGAAGTATAAAATATTTGTAAGTAAACTTCTAGTGTAGATTGTGGTAAAAGTAACTCAAATAATTCTTTAAATCTCAGGTTTGACATTATAATTGTTTCAAATCAAATCGACGATATTGTTTGTCTGAATATATAATATTGAATAACATGAAAATTGATTTTAACAAAACTCGATTATTAATTTATTATAGAGAAGACAGACTATATATACTTTAACCCTATTAAGGGGTTGGGTTAATTACCAAAATTTTGTCTATAAATTCAAAAATCTTGAGATTCATCCTAAAGTCTCTTTATGTGAAGGTCGGTTCAGAATTTTAAATGATCAGCGGTATAACATACTACTTATTCTACTTTCTATGACGTGAATTGATATTAGTATAGGTTTACATAAAAAAATTCTTATATATATAGAGAGAGAGAGAGAGTTGCGACCATTTCTAAGACCCTCCAGCAAACAACGCATAATCTGCAGCAATGCCAAGGAAATTGGCTTCACTAATTACCATTAAAATCTTCATTGCGTTCATACAAGAGCTGTTAGAAATTTTCTGGTTTGCATCTTCCTTCTGTTAAATATAGTTACAATTATAACTAAACGATTAGAAGACCCTACCGGAAACATCCTCTAGCGCTTCAAATAGCTGCGTGAAGTGTTGCTAGTTCTCATCTTCTGTGCAATCACAATCCTTCATCTGATCTCCAACAGGTGCATTGCCTCATCCTTATCTTCTGTCTTAGATTGTCAAACCTTCATCAACACTTTCTTATTCGACTTCCATTTACGCACGAACTTTTCAGGCCACCATATTACGCATTTTGCAAGTAGAATTGCTCAACACTGTTCACGATCCGTAAGTTCCAACCTATTTGTTTTACACATGTTTACGCATAACCTTACATAAAGGCCTTCATATTGCTCAACTGTTAATTTACTAGTATCGAATATATAATCCTCCTCATCCTCATAATCCTCATTTTTATCTTCAGGAAACGGATCTGTACTGTTCCAAATTATAAGCATCTCCCCTGTGATTGACTTAGCCAAGTGCACATACTTTTGGCCAGAATAAGCAATAGAACCAAGCTCATCATCAGGAGGTCGAATATGAGGAGCGGTGTTGTGTTTTGCTATTTGATTATTTTTACCTTCACTTGGCATATATTTTAATTTAAAAGTAAATATTATAAATATAATTAAATAATAATTTAAAGAAAAATGGTGAAAAAATAATTTTATCTAAAGAAGAAATTTTTAATGAAGGGCAAAAAGTTCAAACAACATTTTTACGGGTTACACTTTTAATATAGTATAAATAGATAAATGTTATAACTCTGCCAAATGACAAGAATGACCTTTATGCTGTTTATAGTTTGGCAGAGAAGTGTTCGTTGCCAACCACTGCCCTTTGCCGTTATTCTTTTAGTTATGGTCTACTTTCATCGATCAAATTATTTTTACGTCTCATTCTTAATTTTCTTTTTGTGAGTGTGTTTGACATTTGTATTATAAATCTTTTCAATAAAAGAGAGATTATTATTTTTTAATTAGATTGCATCTAGAGGGTAAAAGCATGGATGATATAATTTTTAAAAGCCACGTGATATTTTAAAAATAAACTTTAGAATTATTGTTCTACTTCAATTAGTTAACCAAAAAAGGTAAATACACACCTTTTGTTAGACGTCGAAGGTGTGTATGCACTTTTAGTTAAAAATCTATATATGTATCAGTTTTTTAAAGGCAAAAAACTTCCCTTTGCATTTTAGGAGTGTATTTTACATGTTAGTGCATGTCCACAAAAATTATTTACAATCAAATCATTATAAAAAAATAAAAACGTATGAATCAAAAACATAGTGCAATAGATAGTGTCAGAGAAAGGGGGAAAAATGGCAACAAACAACCGACTGCATTTAATGTACATGTATTTTTTCTCTCTCTTACATTAAAAAAGTACAAAGACTGTACAATCTTTTATTAAATGAAAAAATCAATTAGATGGAGACCAACGGATAGAAAATCAAAAAGCAATTATATTATTTCTCTTGTGTATGTCTAGTTCATTTAATACATCTCATTATTATGGAAATACATTAAAAAAATCTTCTGTGGAAAAGGTTTCTATTTTGATGTTAGTTATGAAAAAGTATATTTTAATTCACTATGAAGGTAGATGGATAGAACAGGTTTGTTCATCTTCTTTTTTAAATAACTTTTTATAATTTTTTTGGGGACAAATAACAAAAAATGTGTTGGGTTGGTGCTTTTTTATAGATTTTAAAGGAATAAGCATTTAATGCTTTTGGCATTTACAAAAGGAATGAAGAAAGTAACAAATGTACGTAGAGTAAATTAAATTTAATATAAAAAGGAGTATCAAAAAAATGAAATATGTATAGTAAATTGAGTATGTATTATCTTAAATAGTTAATAATATTTTCGTTGCTTTTTGATTTTGGGAGAAATATTGAGGAAATCAGTAAAAAAAAATTCTTCCATACATCAAATGTAAAAGGCTCATTCATAGAATTTAAAAATAATGGTTGAACTGTTGATTTGTTTTGTGTGCAATGTTGGTGATTCGGTTGGTTATAGTGTTGGTGTAGACTTTGATATCAATATAAGTTAAGATTATTTTGGTTGATTTGGTGATAGCAATGTTCATTTTTTGACCAGTAATAGTGTTGGTATAAGTGTTGATAAGATCATGCATGTTCATATATTTTTGGAATTTTTTTATTTTGAAATATCTGGTGGCAAAGTTTGTTTATTTTATTCGATTGGTAATAGTGTTGTAAAATTATTGAAACCAATATATGTCTTGTTATTTTTTTGGCGAGTGATTGATGGCAAACTTTGTATTTTGTTATAAATGTTTTGCATGAAATGTTGGTGATTCTGTTGGTTATAGTGATAGTGTAGATGTTTATATCAATATATATATTGACAGTGTGTTGGTTAATTTGTTGATAGCAATGTTAGTTTTTAGACTGGTAATAATGTTGGTGTAGTTGTTGATAAAAACATATATGTCGAGATAATTTTGCTTTTTTTGTTTGGGAATATTTGGTGGCAAAGCTTGATTTTTATATTTGATTGGTAATAGTATTGTTTGATTGTTGATGCCAATGAATTTTTTAAAGTGGTAATATAGCTATAATTGTTGAAAATAATATATATTTTTTTGTGGCAATTTTTTTTTTATTTTATTTGATTGGTGATAGTGTTGTGAAATTGTTGAAACCATTATATAGTTTGTTATTTTTTTGGTGACTGCTTGGTGGCAAACTTTGTTTTTGCGTGATAACAATGTTGGTATAATTGATGATAACAATATGTGTATGTTCGTTTAGTTTTTTGGTGAATATTTGATGGCAAACTTATAATTTCATTCTTTCATTGGTAATAGCAATGGCAAAATTGCTAAAACCAATATCTCCATGTAATTACTTTTTTGAATTTTGGTGAGAAAATTAAAAAAAAAATTATTAGGAGCAATACTTGAGAAAAAAATTTGATAACAATATATATGTTGTCTGATTTTTTGTGATAGTTTGGTACAAAAATGGGTGGTCTGGCTTAATTGCAAAATAGTGAAATTGGTATATGTTTTTTTTTTTACTTTTTTACTAATAATTTGGTGTCAATTTTGATTTTCATTTGGTGTTACTCTTTACAAACAGCAACGAATTTAAAACTTGTAATAATCAAACGAATGTAGATATGTGGATTACAAAGTCGAAGGTGTCATTTATGATACAACAAGTGGGTTCCAAGGATTAATTGATACTATTGCTTTGCAAATCAGTGTATGTTGTTACTAGCATTTTTGAAATGATACTTATGTATAAAATTAGTGATGAATCATCACCGATGCGAATTTATAATAATATGGGTTTCAGGTATTTTTGGACCAAAAAAGGTGCAACATTGATTTCTTCTAAAAAATATCCATATATAATACCAATTGAACCATTGACATGCATGAGCACTTGGAGTATCCCTGATAATGCGTGGGAAGAGAATATACTAGTACCAACTGTATGAAGAAGACCAGGAAGACTGTCAAATTATGATCGAAAAAAAGGTATTATAGAAGTAAAGTTCAAGAGAAACAAGGTTACCTGTAGTAAGTGTGCTTTGACGGGCCATAACAAGAAGTTTACCCATAAAATGTAACTGAAAAGTTATGACTGATTGTGCTTAAATATAATACCATGGTTTATTATTTTGATTTTTTATTGCTTTTGTGGTTATTAAGACAATAAACATATTTTTGGAGGGATTGTTGTATTAAGAACTATGTCACGTCCCAAATCCCATTAAGACGGACCGACACCCATTGCCGATAAGGCTCGGGAAAACTAACTTGTATCTATGCGATTTCTATACATATTATAAGGAATTTCTACATTCAACATGTCTTTAAGAAAGTAAACAGTAATGACAAGCCGAGAATGAAATGCATATGACTAGGCCGTTGGGACCTCACTATCTAAAGTACAAAACATGACCACACTTTAATTTACATAGCCCACAAAGCCTCTAGATAAGGAACAATATCTGATACGGGTCAGGACAGGCCCCGCCTCGACCAACTATACAATATGCAAATATAAGCTCTCGGCACACAAAGCTCCTAAGCAATCTGGAGCTCAGTAACGGCAGCTGGATGTCCTGTACTCCTATTGAGGAAATCTACTAGCACCTATACGTGCAGCATGAAATGCAGGTCCCCCGTAAGGGACGTTAGTACGAGATAATGTACTAAGTACGTAAGGCAGGAGATACTGTATATGAAGTAATAACTCAAACAAAAATATGCATTGGTGTTGGATAAGAGACCACCTTTAGTTATACTGTGGGATCATGTACTTTATGTTCATTTTATCACTTTATCTTTACTGTAAAATCTGTGCACAACATGTACTATAAATGACCAACTGATCAGTGGTAAACTATATCGGGATCGTCCCTGGCTAGGCTCTTCCTTACCCATGATAGGATCGTCCCTGGCTAGGTAATTCTTCCACCCCTTGGGCTACCACCTATCTAAAAGCAATATACTTTATCTTTCAATTACCTTTGAGATGATTCTTTTGGCAGTCAGAATATTGGAGCTGTAGGAATATGGATATAACATATGACATGTAAATAATCACAAAAGATAACACCATAATGTTAGGAGTAGATTACACAAGTAATGAAATGCATAAGGGGTAGAACAACACATGAACTTTATTTAGTGGAATGAACTCCAGGATCTTGGTATCCAAGTAGGTATGCATATTTGAAGGTGACTATCTATGGGAGCATATGAACATGTGAAAGAGTTGAGACACAATCAATAGTTGAGTCTATCGAAGTGGGTATGCATATTTGAAGGTGACTATCTATGGGAGCATATGAACATGTGAAAGAGTTGAGACACAATCAATAGTTGAGTCGGAGTTGGTAATGCCTTTATGTACCAAGGAGAGATCTATATTTCATGCCAAATAATACGAAATCAAGTAGTCTTACATACCTTGCTGAACGAACTTGCTATTACCTCACTGATCAGTGGTAAACTATATCGGGATCGTCCCTGGCTAGGCTCTTCCTTACCCATGATAGGATCGTCCCTGGCTAGGTAATTCTTCCACCCCTTGGGCTACCACCTATCTAAAAGCAATATACTTTATCTTTCAATTACCTTTGAGATGATTCTTTTGGCAGTCAGAATATTGGAGCTGTAGGAATATGGATATAACATATGACATGTAAATAATCACAAAAGATAACACCATAATGTTAGGAGTAGATTACACAAGTAATGAAATGCATAAGGGGTAGAACAACACATGAACTTTATTTAGTGGAATGAACTCCAGGATCTTGGTATCCAAGTAGGTATGCATATTTGAAGGTGACTATCTATGGGAGCATATGAACATGTGAAAGAGTTGAGACACAATCAATAGTTGAGTCGGAGTTGGTAATGCCTTTATGTACCAAGGAGAGATCTATATTTCATGCCAAATAATACGAAATCAAGTAGTCTTACATACCTTGCTGAACGAACTTGCTATTACCTCGAGAAAACCTTTCCTTACTCCAAATATTTATCTACAACATAGTAGGTGATAAAACTATCATTAGCAGCTACTAGATACATCTTGACAACCCAATCTCATAAAATCAGAACACATGGACAGCAAGTATATAATCATAAACCCGAGTGTGTTCTTTCAACCTTTTTGCCCCTAAACATATTTTCTAATACACATTCCCAAATACATATCATGTGCAGCCTATTTTAGTGCATTAACAGCCTTATAACAGCCCACAAAACAGAACACATAACAATTCTACACAACATACAAATAGGCTGCATAACGTTACATCCCTTCAACAAGCATAACTAACATATAGATCTTATTTTTCATGGAATAAGTATAACAAAATACATGGATAATTCTACTTACCTTACAAATGGGCAGCATAACGTTACATCCCTTCACTACATTTCAACACCGATAATTCCAAACCTGTTCCAACATTAACCAAACTGTATCCAACGTCTTTTTACACATAAAACCAATATTAAAATAGTCCCAAAATACTCCCAAATCAGGTAAAGAATTCAAGATCCAAGTTTTCTTCAAGAATTCTAGAGATTTATATTGGATTCCTTATGAGAAGAAGTAGAGAGAAAATGAGAGGTTTTTGGGAAAGCTGAATTTTTTTCCAAAGTGAAAAATGACTTAGGCTACTTTCACTCTCTTGTTTAAGACATATTTTAGCTGGGTTACTGTAGAGATTTTGACCATTTCCTGACTCATTCTACTAAGTAGAATATGCTGCAGCTTGGACCTCACACTTGGGCCTAAATGGGTCTCAAAGTGGATGGGCCTTGGCTGCCAACTTTTTTAAATTCTTATTCATTTAGTTTGGGTCCAATTAGGCAAGTGAGTTGTGAAGACTTTGGGCTCTTTTTATTCTTTATCATGTG
>DF364272.1:10092-30853 GCA_000787875.1 Solanum virginianum | reverse complement strand
ATAGAGATTCCCACTTGGAAGTAGGAGGTGATTAATATGGATTTTGTGGTTAGCTTGCCCAAAACTAGAAAAGGTTTTGATTTAATTTGAGTTGTGGTTGATAGAATGACGAAATTGGCTCATTTTACACTGGTTAAGACTACATATGGGGCTGAAGATTATGCACGGTCATACATCCATGAGGTAGTGAGGTTACATGGGGTTCCTTTATCCATTATATTGAATCGTGGTTCACAATTCATTTCACACTTTTGGAGGTCTTTCCAAAGGGGTCTTGTTACAAAACTTCACCTTAGTACGGCCTTTCAACCCCAAACAAATGGCCAAGCTGAAAGAACCATTCAAACAATTGAGGATATTCTTAGGGCTTGTGTCTTGGAGCTTAAGGGTAGTTGAGATGACCATCTTCCTTTGATTGAGTTTGCGTACAACAATAGCTATCACTCTAGCATCGGTATGGCTCCTTTTGAGGCTATTTATGGGAGACATTATAGATCTATGGTTGGTTTCTCTGAGGTTGGAGAGGTAGATTTATTGGGACCGGATCTGATTATGGAGGCTCTTGAGAAGGTTAGGATGGTTAGGGAAGGGTTGAAAACTACCCAAAGTCATCAAAAATCTTATGCCAATGTGAGGAGAAGAGACCTTGAATTCAAAGTGGGTGATTGGGTCTATTTGAAAGTTTGTCCAATGAAAGGTGTGGTCCGTTTTGGTAATAAGGGGAAGTTGAGTCCAAGATATGTTGGTCCTTATAAGGTCTTGAGGAGGGTTTGCAAGGTAGCTTATGAATTGAAGTTGCCTAGTGAAATGAATTTAGTTCATCCGGTGTTCCATGTCTCTATATTGAGGGAGGGGTTGCAAGGTAGCTTATGAATTGAAGTTGCCTAGTGAAATGAATTTAGTTCATCCGGTGTTCCATGTCTCTATATTGAGAAAATGTATTTGTGATTCTAATGTCATTGTTCCTCTTGATGTTGTGGGTGTTGTTGAGGATAACTTGACTTATGTGGAAACTCTGGTTCAGATTTTGTATAGGCAAATGAAGAGATTGAGGAACAAGGAGGTGGCATCCATTAAGGTCCTTTGGAGGATACAACAAATCAAAAGTGCTACTTGGGAGATCGAAGCGGATATACAAAAATGGTATCCTTATCTTTTTTGCTTCACTCAAGCCTAAGGTACCAATTCTAAGTCCCCTATGTGATTTCAAGTCTTATATTTTAGCCCCTATGTCATTCATAAACATTCATGTTTAAGTTGGCAAGCTTATGACGATTTTACACTTATGTTGAGATTTTGAAAATGATGTTTTGGATGTAATGTTGCATTATTATTAGGGTTGATTTGTTTATGATCACTCTTGTCTTGTACATCTCTTTTACATTCCGGGACGAATGTTCCCAAGGGAGAGATATTGAAATGACCCAAAAAAGTGCCCAAAAATGTGCCTCAGAATGCCCAAAATTTTAAATTCCATATATCTCAAAATCCATGCGTGATATCAAAAATCTGACTTCATATTCTTGTTTAAGGGGTCAAAATTAGGGAGAAAGGGTCTAACCCCGATTTAAGAGAAAAATATTAGCAATTATAATTTTTCAAGAATGCAATTTCCAGTGAGGAATCCGCATCCTCTATGCAACGCGCATCAGTGTAAAAAGGTGCCTGTTTTTTTTAGTTCGGTCCAAGGCTTTTATGTCTTGGGCCTAAGTATTCCCAAACGTGTTTTTACTTATACTTAGCCTTATTTCACCCTCATATCATCCTAAACATTTCCCAATACTCAGTCAAACACTTGGCCACATTTTCACTTCGAAATTCAAGTCTCAAACCCTTATCCGGAACTAAGGATTTCCTTCAAGGTTCTTCTTCAAGCTTCAAGTCTCCATCTCCAATCTTCACCAAGTTCATCTCCAAGCTAAGGTATGTGGGTTTATTTCATGGGTTCCTTTCACCCATGATACCCAAGTCTTCTTTTTACTCAAATTGCATGATTTAAAGTTAAGTTACAAGTGAGTCTTGCTTATTATGAAATTCACTACACACTATATCAAGGCTATGAGAAATTGTGACTATTTTGCTATGTTTTGAGCTATAAATCTTTGATATATTGTAAAGATTTGAGGAGGGGCTTTGATGTATGTTGCTTGAGGGTATTGTAAGGTGATAAGCGATAGTTGTATAATGGATTTTCTTGTATGATGTCATCTCTATATTTCATGGTTTTATACTAGCATTAGTAAAGTGTTGCATTAGACCATACCCGATCCAGGGGGATAAGAGCCCAGGTAATCGAGGTGGGTGTTTGTACTCATCAACCATCTGAGGGGTTTGTACTTCTCCACCATAGTGATAAGGTGTGTTTATCATCAACCATGTGAGGAGTTTGTACTATACCGCCAGGGTGAAACCATCTTCAACCAACAAAGGGGTTTGTACCTTGAAAATCTAGCTTGGTCTCTTCTACACATCTGATATCCTATATGAGCTACTTAAACATGTTTTACTTATGCATTGATCATACATGCCATATTGTTATATTATGCCTATTGCTTATTATTATGCATTTTGATTATAATGCCTATCTATTTTTGCATTGCATCATACATACTTAATATATTCAAATGTACTAATACATACTCTTGCCTAAATGATACCACCATGTAGGAACCAAAGCCCAAGTTGATCATTGCATTGCATCCTACATGCTTAGTACATTCAAACGTACTAATGCATACTCTTGCCAACATGATATCACCATGTAGGAATCGGAGCCCAAGTTGATCATTCTCCTCCTCCACGTGGCTAGTTCGGTACCACTCAAGCTAGTTGGTGAGTCCTCCACTTTCGGGGACCTTAGTTTATGATTCTCTTATCATGTATTGAGATGGTCTTCTTTAGTTCTATTTGACTATGAGAGTGAGCCCGGTTGCATTGTCTTGGCCCCTGCTCTTACCTAAGTGTTAGAGGTGTTTGCTGGACATATTATGTATCTATGATATGATCTTTGACTCCTTGTCTCTTGATTATGATGTCATGCAAGCTTTCCCCTTAGCCCTTTTATTCCTATTCTTATTCTTTATGCATTTTATATGCTTCCACGACCAATGATGTGTAATGACAAGTTATGAGGCTTTTTTGGGGTCCCTTAGTGTTCCCCATTCGCCATGTCACATGAAGGCCCTACGCTTGGGTCATGACAATCGGTAGGAAATGAGCCGACTTTTTCATCCTATCAACCACAACCAAAATAGAATCAAATTGCTTTCTAGTCTTAGGCAACCCAACCACAAAATCAATGTTAATCCCTTCCCACTTCCAAATAGGGTTCTCTATATCTTGGGCTGGGCCACTTAGCCTTTGATGCTCGGCTTTAACTTATTGGCAATTATGACAACTGGATACAAACTTGGTAATGTCTCTCTTCATACCACCCCACTAATACACTTTCCTCAAATCTCTCTACATCTTTGTAGAACCACGGTGAATAGAATAGGAAGAATTATGAACCTCATCTAAAATCTTCTTTCTCAAGTCACCAATAATAGGCACACACAATCTACCTTGGTACCTAAGGGCACCATCTCCCCCTTGAGAGAAAACCTCCACCTTACCATCTCTCACCAAGGCCTTCAACACTAACAAGGCAGGATTAAGATCTTGCTTTGCCTTTATCTCCTCAATCAATGAAGATTTAGAACCATCAACAACCACAATACCACCTTTATTAACCTCTTCCAACCTAACCCCCGATCTAGCCAACCGATGAACCTCTCTAGCCACCTTTTTGCCACCACTATCAATATGAACTAGGCTACCCATAGACACCCTACTTAGAGCATCGGCCACAATATTAGCCTTACCAGGGTGATAATGCACACTCGTATCATAATCATTAAGAAGCTCTAACCACCTTCGTTGTCTCAGGTTGAGGTCTTTTTGAGTGAAAACATATTGGAGACTCTTATGATCGATAAACACATCAACCTTTATACAAATAGTGATGCCAAATGTTCAAAGCAAATACCACGGTGGCATATTCAAGATCATGGGTAGGATAATTCTTTTCATGCACCTTAAGTTGTCTTGAGGCAGAAGCTATACCGTTACCATTTTGCATCAAAACACAACCCAAACCAATTCTTGAGGCATCACAATACACAACAAACCCTTTCAATGCTTTCAGTATAGAGAAGATAGGAGTGGAGACAGGTTTATATTTCAAAGTATGGAAACTCTTTTCACACTCATCGGTCCACACAAATTTTGCCTTCTTTTGGGTCAACTTGGTCATGGGAGAAGCAATAGAAGAGAAACTACTAACAAACCTCCGGTAGTAACCCACCAAACCTAAGAAATTTCTAATATCTGATGGAGTCAAAGGTCTAGGCTAATTTCTGATCACCTCCATCTTCTTAGGATCCACCTTAATACCATCACCCTACACCACATGACCTAGAAAGGAAACCTCTTTCAACCAAAACTCACACTTTTCATATTTGGCATACAACTTCTCTTCCCTCAAGATTTGCAACACCACCCTCAAGTGATCCACATGCTCCTCCTTACTATGTAAATAGATCAAGATATCATCAATAAATACAACTACAAACAAGTCAAGGTAGGGTTTAAAGACCCTATTCATAAGATCCATGAAGATAGCTGGTGCATTAGTCAAACCGAAGGACATAACCATAAACTTATAGTGCCCATACTAGTCCAGAAAGTCGTCTTAGGAATTTCACATTCCCTCACTTTCACTTGGTGATACCCGGACCAAAGATCAATCTTAGAGAAGTGGCTAGCCCCATAAAGTTGTCCAAAAAGATCATCAATCCTTAGTAAATGATACTTATTCTTTATGGTGACCCTATTAAGTTGCTGGTAATCAATGCACATTCTAAGAGTACCATCCTTCTTCTTCACAAACAACACCGATGCACCCCAAGGAGATTTGCTAGGCCTAATAAAACCCTTCTCCAATAAATCCCTCAATAGCTTCTTCAACTTCTTCAACTCTGTGGAGGCCATACAGTAAGGGGGAACAGAAATGGGTTGAGTATCGGGAAGAAGGCCTATACCAAAATCTATTTCCCTTTCAGGGGGAACGCCTGGAAGCTCACTAGGAAAGACATCAAGAAACTCATTCACCACTGGGACTGACGCTATAGGAAGGACTTTGGACTTAACATCCTTAACCCCTCACAAGATGATAAAGATACCCCTTAGAAATCAACTTTTGAGCTTTAATACAAGAAATGAATCTATCCTTGACGACCACATCATGACTATCCCACTCAAGGATGGGTTCATTAGGGAATTGGAATTTGACTTTACAGGTTCTACAATCAATGGAGACATAATATGCATACAGCCAATCCATCCCAAGATGACATCAAAATCTACTATATCCAACTCAACAAAATTACAAGGCAACATTTTATGCAAAATGAAAACAGGACAATTTTTATGGACCTTTCTAGCAACAATGTATCCACCAATAGGAGTAGATACCTCATATGGCTCACACAACAACTTAGGCTTAACATGAAACATTTTGGCAACAAAAGGAGTAACAAAAGAAAGGGTGGCACCCAGGTCTATCAATGCATACACATCAAAATCAAAGACTTTTAATATACTGATGACGACATCGGGCACCTCATCTACCCCTTGCCTCCCTTGAAGAGCATAGAACTGATTGTACCTTGGGGAACCACTTGTTGGCCTCCTCTTCTCCTAGGATCTGCATTTGTACCTTGGCCTTGTGGATGACTATCTTTACCCTTGTTGAAATTACGAGGACAATCAATCATCATGTGATCCGCTTCTCCACAACTATAGCAAACATTGGTGTTCTTCAAACATGGGCCATCATGACCTCTGCACATAGGATTAGGCACCATACCACCACCTTGGACCCTTGGTATGTAATTAGCAAACCTTTTATTACGAGCATTAGAAGACCCTTGACCTTGATGAAACTAGCTACCCTTGGGACCTTAGAATCTAACATCAAAATGGGCCTTCTTAGCCTGACTCATTCTCCTCTTTCTCAACTTTTCCCCCTCCAATTGTTTGGCATAAGTCAAGAGGCGGGAAAGGTCCATATCACCTATCAACATAGCGGCACGACACTCCTCAATCACTAAATCAGATACACCCATCACAAACTTGTTCATCCTAGACCTTGGCTCGGCCACCAATTGTGGAGCACATTTAGAGAGTTGGTTGAACTTGAGGGCATACTCCCTCACACTCATAGACCCTTGCTTTAGATTCATGAATTCCATCATTTTGGCCTCTTTTAGCTCAAGAGAGAAGAAGCAGTTGAGAAATGCTGCCTCAAACTCCTCCCAAAGGATCACATTATTGTTCCCTTTCTCCTTCTTCTATTAAGTAAACCATATTTAGGCCACCCCTTTGAGTTGGTAAGCTGCTAACTCTACTTTCTCCTCCGATCTAACACCTATAATAGACAACACATAGTACATCTTAATGATAAATTCTTGAGGATCCTCATCCACTTTAGACCCATGAAACTCCAGTAGGTTCATTCTTATAAAATCCCTTACCCTAGATACCGGAGTAGGAGCATAAGGGGCTTGGGCCCCTTGGTTGATTTGATTTGTTATGGCTTGAGCTAGTATGGAGATAGCATCTCAGAACTCCTTATGAGCTGGTTGTTCTTTGGGTGAACGAGCTCTCTTCCTCTTTGAATAGGCATGATCTAGCATAGAAAAGAACAAGCATTAGAGGGAAAGCCTTACCTTAGCTTCTATAGCACGACTTAGACCAAGAAGAAGGGCTCATAGCCTCTTGCTCATAGTTGTGGTGCACTTCCCAACCATGAACAAGACCCTAATCGATGCGATGTGCTGGATGTCGAGGACCATTAACAACCTAGTGCTCTGATACCAAGTTTGTTGCAACCCAAGCCTAGGGCTTAGACATTACACAGTGAATGAAAACCCGAAGCAGACCCCAATCAAGCCTCTTAGCATATCATTTACACATCCTCAAACATGAAAGCAATTAAACAATAACAAGAGAGAATAAATAAGGATAAAAGGTCTAAGGGGTGTCTTTAATAGTATAAATCATAAAGAGTCAAATCTCAAAGCATAATTACATCACTTATCCAACAACACCTCTAAATATAGACTTGAGCGGGAGTCAAGACACTTTCCAGGCTCACCCTTATAGTATCAAGAGCTGAACATAAAGGAATAACATATGAAAGAGTAGCATAGCTAGTGTCCCCAAACTTGAGGACTCACCAAAGCTTATCTTCAAGATATCACAACTAGCCATGGGGAGGATATCGTGAGGAGCTACGGTTCCTACATGTAACATCATATAGGCATACAGTATGCGTTAGTACGTTTGAACGTACTAAGTATATAGGATGTAATGCAACAAGAGATAGGCAACATAGTCAAAGTGCATAGACATAGGCAATGGATAGTATAATAATAATATGGCATGCATGATCAATGCTTATATAAAACATATTACATGTGTAGGATGAGACCATCGTCATAGATTAAGCAAACTAGTACTTGGAATCCAAGGCATGTCACCCCCTTGGAAAGTGATTGAGGTATATACCCCTCAATTGGTAAATGGGCATGTCACCTACCCATCATAGTGGTCAAGATATATACCCTCAACATGGTAGATGGGAATGTCACCCCCATCAAAGTGGGCAAGGTGTATACCCCTCAACATGTTAGATGGACATAGCAGCCCCCATCAAAATGGTCAAGTTACATACCCCTTAACTGGTAGATGGGTATAACACCCCCCATCATAGTGGTTGAGGCATAGCACCCCCTTAACAAGGTGGTCAACTTGCAACACTCTAGATACTTTTCATGAATTCAATACATAAATACAGTCCTTCAATCATCATATAGTCATTTGACTCATAGGCCATGCAATAAATCATCAATAACTCAAGAACCATTAATGGGATATTTTATCAAACACTTGGTAACACCCTCATGCAAGATAAATTGAAAACCCTCATCAAATCTCATCATAGAACATAGATTTATAGCTCAAAACATTTTTAAACAGTCCACATTTCATGAAACCCCAACATAGTTCATAATTAAATTCATAATAAGAAATATCCATAGATAAATAAACTTGAAAACATATAATTTATTTAAAAGGAAGGTTGGGCACCATGGGTGAAAGGACCCAAAGGTGAAACCCACATACCTCAAATTTAGAGATTACTTGATAATGATTTGAATGAGAACTTGAACCTTGAATGAATTTCATGAGATCCAGAATGAGTTTGGGACACTTGAATTTATGTGAAATTTTGGCTAAATGTTAGAGAGTGTTTTGGAGAATGTCTTGAATGATATGTGGTGGAAAAATGACTAAGTAAAGGTGTTTTATGCATACTAAAGCTTAGGCCCAAGACCCCAAAGTCTTAGGCCAAAATAATAAAAACCAGTAGTAAAATACACTGCTCCACGATGACTCCACATCGCCGAGCCAATGCGAACAGATTATGGATATTGAAATTTTAGCGAAATTCATTCTTCGCTACGAGTCCTCTAAAATTTAGGTTATACCCGTTCCTCACTTAATTTTACCCCATGATCATGAATATGAAGTTGGATTTTCAATGTCAAGCATGAATTTTGAGATATATAGAAATTATGATTATGGGTATTTTTGAGGCACATTTTTGGGCACTTTTTGGGGCATTTCAATCTTAGACTCAGACACCTACACCAACTGTTCAAAACAGGATCAGATAGTTATCTAGCAAACCAATACAACCGAGTGCATATGACAACACAACTATGACAAGCAAGAGATTATCAACAGTCCACAATCACTGAACAAGCCTAGTGTTAACAATGCGATGCAAGTGCCCTCACAGAGAAAAGTTTCATATTTAGCACTCAATTATATTTTCATGCTTAACCTTGGGACATGCAAAATCACTTACTCTCACAACAGATATTCATGCATAATGCCTAATACCATAGGTTTTCCCTTATACTCAAGACTCAGACCTTCAATTAACTGGACTAGGATCACTTTAGGACTTTCTAGGCTTGTAACATAGGCTCAAGGGGCTTTGGTATGATATTATGGCAAAATAGTGACTAAAGGCCCTCCTTGACACTGCGTTTTTCTACACTTCCACCCTACCAACTCTATTATTTTCACCTTATTCTCCCTTTTTTCTATTTCAAGCTTTTCAGGGTGCTTTCTTTTTATTTTTAGCTTTTTGTCTTATTTTTACACTTTATATTGCTTTTTACCTTACTCTAATGCATCATTTATTTTTCTTCTTACACCCAATATATTATTTTTCCCTTTTTCTCAATATCACTATCTCACCCCCTTATTTTTGTGCTTCACCCTTACACCAGCCACCCTCAACTTAGGCTTTTAGCCTGTGTTGAGGTGCATAATATCCGTCCTCAGAACTAGGGCCACTTTTCCTAGCCACCCACAACTTAGGCTTTTTGCCTCAGTCAAGGTGCACAATGTTCAAGGAAGGACCAGGGCTAATTTCAGGATTTTACAACTAACAAGGCTAGGTTAATCAGGTGTTTTCAAAGAATAGGTACATGTGAGGCTCAAATATTGGGAATAAGGGATTATATCATCATTTTGGTTGGTCTGTTTTAGGCTAGGTGGACTATTAAGAACAATGGCCTAAGATCCTTTCCTAATCCAATTAATCTACAATCTAACTTAGACTAATAGGGCTAGTTCTGAATTAGCATAAAACACATAAATCTATCAAATTAAGCTTACACTCATATGGCACTCTATACGTCATCAACAAAAGATGCTCAGATCAAGCTTTTTATCTCAATGTACCCTCACTTATCAACACAGATAATGTCACACACCTAAACATGCATGTGTGCTATATAATTACTAATCAAAATTTTTGGTGGGTATCAATTTTTCAAATAAAACACAAAACATGTTATATGCCACAAGTATTGGTACTATATACTACAAATACTATCTAAACATCCTAAATGTGCTAGTTCAACAGAAAGTAAATATCCACGGGGAAAAGAAACACATGCAAGAAAACTCTGAGATCAAAAATTGGGGTAGTTATGGACCCAAGCTATTCAGACTTCATTGAGGCCCATAACTACCCACACCCTATCAAAAAAGATGAGTGTTGTCCCTAATGCTCAAAATCAAAACAAAATAAAACATAAGGGGTCAAAAAGCATACCTAGGTGCCTAAGCGCCAATGTTCACCTTAGGTTGCCTCCTAAGTAGTGGCTGATTTATTATCGCGGCATGACATAGATGGCTTGAGTACTCAAACTTTCTCAAGCTTTTGTGCTTCCTTATCGATACTTGTAGCATGTTTGGGGATACTCCCCTCATCAAAATTTACCTCCATCTTGTTCCCATTAGTATTCCTTAGATCCAATGATATGGTGCATATCATCATGCCTCTTTGAATCTAGCTTAGTTGGGCTGACACCAATCCAAACTGTCGATTGAGGTGTTTGATTACCATAGAGTGTTGTTCCACTTTCTTGTTTATATTGGCAATGTTGGACTTAAGTTTCCTCAAATTCTCATCTTGTGTGTCTACCCTTTTTAATAATTGGTCAAATATCTCCTCGATTTCAGGATTCTTAGTTCCCATATCACGATTGTGGGGGGGTGGAGGCACGTAGTGGCTACCCCTTACTATCATCCTTGCAACCCCCATACTTGGTATGGTGGCTTTCCTGAATGTCCCCTAGCTTGGTAAGCTCTTACGTATGCTTCATTAGCATCTCCTGATTAGCTCTATTTTCTCCTCGATTTCGGTATTTTTAGTTCCCATATCACGATTGTGGGGGGGGGGTGGAGACACATAGTAGCTACCCCTACTGTCATCCTTACAACCCCCATACTTGGTGTGGTGGCTTTCCTGAATGTCCCCTAGCTTGGTAAGCTCTTGCGTATGCTTCATTAGCATCTCCTGATTAGCTCTATTTTGTGCAAGCATCCTAAGGATCTCTATATTTATTTTTGCTTGGTTAGAGCTCATACCAGCAGTACCCACATGATTTGTTGGATATCTATCCATAGGGTCCTATACGTGGTTCGCCTTTGCTACTACATCTAGCTGCTCAATAATTTTTGCGAATGGTTGGACTACAAACAGACCTCCCAATAGGGTATCGACATATGCTCGACTATTTGCATCTAGAGATCGATAGAAACTTTCCACCAGAACATTCTCCTCAATTTTATGGTCTAGTGTACTCTTTCAAGCATCTATTGAACCACTCCCATGTGGCAAGGATTGAATCACTAGGGAGTTGCTCAAAGTTGTTGATCTTGTCCTCCAACTTAAGCTTTTTCAGTTTAAGAAAGTACCTTGCTACGAAGGCCCTCTGCAATTCTACCTAGCTGGTGATCAAACCCTGTGAGAGCTTAGATAGCCATAATATTGCATTGCCCATAAGGGATAACGAGAAGACATGAAGTCCCATTTTGTAGGTGGCTATAAGGATCCTCTGATGCTAAGCCCATAAATAACCCATGGTTCTGTAGCATCTGAAGTAATCCGCTCGAGACTATGAACTTTGTGTATGTCGGTAGCAGTGGCAGCACAATAGCTCTAATTAACTCCATAGCCATAGGATTCAACATATACTGATTCCACTGGTATGCATTAGCATTGAAATCCTGAGGCTGTGGAGCAATATCCTCAAGAGGAGGTGGGTTCACATTCACAACATCCTCATTGTTATTCCTATTTATAATTGCATTGGCCGCGTTATTGGCATTATATTGGGCCATTCTCCTCAATGTTTTGTGAATCTCTAGGTCAAACAGAGTTAAGGGATTGCCTTGACTCCGAGTGTTTGGCATATACTACACTTACACCTTGGGAAAGATCAAAAACAACAAACAAAAGTAAAACAAAGGAACTAAGGATTGAGACTCAAATTATTAATGAATTCACTAAGTCTAGCCGTATTCCCCGGCAACGATGCCAAAATCTTGATCTGGCCGAAATTACACCTCTTTTTTAGAGGATAAAGTGGTCGCTGTCAAGAAATTTCACAAAGGTTAGTGTCGAACCCATAAGGAATACGTAAACTCAAAAGAATTCACCAATTTTCAATTCGAATGATTAACCAACTTACTTCCCCAAAAGGGGGATCTTGCAATAATCAATGAGAAATATAACTAAACTAACTATCACAAGAGAGAAGTCAATATAGAGGGAAACTAGGGTATTGTGTTCCCCATGATTCCCCAACACAGTATCACTGGATAACCTAATTCGTTTCTAGTGTATAGCATGTAGGACGGTAAGTTATGTTCACCAAGCCCTTTGGTCAAAGGTGACAAGTGAATTTCACTATGTAACTTGGCCCATCTCCATAGTGTCCATTACTAACCCTTACCTATTAGTCCCAAAATAACCTCCCCTCAACCCAGTTTGGTTGATTCGATGAGAACACACCAATCAAATACTATTAATTAATCTCGTTTCTTATTTATTACTACCTTGGTCCAGTAAGTAACACTAGCCGGGTTCTAATGTTGGCCACCACTAGAAAACATGCAAAACAAAGAGATTTAATTAATACATGCATATCCACTTTCCAAGAATCATGAGTTATCCAATTTTACTTTGTTAGTTTTTCATGGTTACCACAACTCTAGTTGTGGATTTAACTACTCATGCTATATGTAGATGCAAGAATTATGAATTGAGAAGACATAATTAAACACTTACATAATATAATTACGGACAAGCAAAATCCAACTTCAATAAGAATCACAAGCTTCAATGTAAAATTCAAACACAAGTGTTCTCAAAGACTTTCCAATATGACCTTACAATTTTCTCTCTCTAAATATAGCATTCTCTGAGTACTAGAAGAAAATTTCTAAAAAATAACCTAAAAACCTATTTATAATAATTAAAATTCAAGTCCTTAAAAAAAGAGAAACTGGTCATCACATCATACGAAAGGTATTTTATGGACTGTATTGCATTTCACAGCCCATAATCAGGGTCTTGTAGTTAGCTGCTGGGAATTTGGACTTCAACTCTAGAATACCCATTTACGACCCATAAAGTGATTTATGACCCATAAATGAGGTTTTGTTTGATGAAATTCTTGAAAATCCAAGTCTTTGATCCTCAAGGCACGAACCATCTTCTACAACTCGTCTGCATGTTCATAGAATAAACTTCAGAAAATAGCCCCTCACTGGAATTGTCCACGAAACCACCCTATGACTTGTAAAAATGATCTACGACCCATAAAGGGTTTCATATAATAGCAAAAACTTAGCAACTTCTACAATTTTCCCCAAAATTAGGGCCAACCAGTAATCATGCAAATACAAACACAAAAACACATAAAATCAACTAACATCGCATTGAGAACCCACAACATTCCAAGTTTTAAGCATCAAAAGTGTTGTATTTTGATAGCACATCAGATATGCATTCAGAAATGGCCCCTATGTGACACCACATAATCGTGACACAGGTGCAAGTAGTTCTAGAATTGAGGAAATGTTTGACCAATTGTTCAAGAAAGCTAAGACACAAGATGAGACTCTGAGGGGAATGAACTCTGAGATTTCTAGCATCAATCAGAAAATTGAGTCTTATTTTGTGGCTATCAGATAGTTGAACAACAGTTTTGTCAAGTGTTGAATTAGCTAAATCAGCATTAGAGGGGTACACTACCTAGTAACACCGTTCAGAATCCTAAAAATAAAGGGCAGTGTATAGTGGTTATTACTTGGGGTGGCAAGAGCACCATTGGTCCTCCTATGCCGGTCGATGAGGATGATGTTCAAGGAGAAAGTTGCGGCCAAGGATGTAGATATTGGATATAATTGTGCAAGGATGGGATGAGTGAATCTTCTAATGCGCCACAGAAGTTGAAGACCATTCTGAGGCCTCCTCCTCCCTTCCCTCAAAGAATCAAAAAGAGGGAGGAGGAAGGCAAGTTCAAGAATTTTCTCTCCATGATAAATAACTCTACATCAACATCCCTCTCATTGAGGCATTGGAGAATATGCCAGGGTATGCAAAGTACATAAAGGACTTGGTTACTGATGTGCTGCCAAAATACAACACTTTTGATGCTTAAAACTTAGGATTTTATGTGTTCTCAATGCGATTTTAGTGGGTTTTATATGTTTTTGTATTTATCTTTGCAGGATTATAGGTTGGCAATGATTTTGGGGAAGTTACAAAGTTATTGCTGATTTGATGTTATACGAGACACCTTACGGGCTATAGACCACTCTACGAGCCATAGGGTGGTTTTGTAAGGAATTCCAGTGAGGGGCTAAGTTTCTGAAGTTGATTTTATGAACATGCAAATGAGCCATAGATTAATATACGAGTTGTAGAAGAGGGTGTCATAAAGAGAAAGTCTAGTTTTCCAGCAATAATGTACGAGTCCTCGATTACGGGCCGTGAACATCAATATGGGCCGTAAAGTGCTATTGCAGAGTATGCCGACCAATTCTCCTAAGTCACTTAGAATTTAAATTTTAAATATTTTGAATAGGTCTTTTAGGTTATTTTTTATAAGTTCTCGCCAATTTTGATTAGTTTTAGGTTAGTGCTCAGAGAACTCAATATATTTGAGAGAAAGAATTGTGAGAGTCTTCGAGAAAACTTGTAGTTGAATTTGATCTTAAAGCTTGTGATTCTTATTGATATATCTATTGTGGAAGTGTTTAATTATGTCTTCTCAATTCATAATCTCTTCATTTCAACAAAATGTGTATGATATGCTAAGAGGCTTGTTTGGGGTTCCTTTGGTTTCCCATTCACCGTGTCTTGTCTAGGCCCTATTTTGGGTCATGACATACTGGGAGCTAAATCCACAACTAGGGTTGTGGGAACCATAAAGAACTAACAAAGTAAAATTAGATAATTCACAATTCTTGAAAAGCGTATATGCATGTATTAATTAACTCTCTTTGTTTTGCATGTTTTCTGATAGTGTCCAATATTGGAACTCACCTAGTGTTACTGACTAGACTAAGGTAGTAATGAATAGGAAAAGAGATTAATTAATAGGAATTGATTGATGTGTTCTCATCTAATCAACCAAACTGGGCCAAAAGGAGGTTGTACTGTGAGACAACCCCAAAAAAAGTACCCAAAAATGTGCCTCAAAAGTGGCCAGAATCATAATTTCCATATATTTCAAAATTCGTGTGTGATATCGAAAATCTGACTTCATATTCTTGATCAAGGGGTCAAATTGAGTGGAAAATAGATCTAACCCCAATTTTAGAGCAACCATAGCAAATTTTAAAATTTCAAAGTTATAAAAAATGGTGAGGTTTTTGTACCCCAAGCGCGACGCGCTAGGGGCGCGCCTTAGGTTAAAAGTACCCAGTTTTGTTGTGTCTGCCCAATGCTTTTGGGTCTTTGGCCTACCTCATACATGAAAATACCTATACTTAGCCATATTTCACTCTCATATTATTCAAGCCATTCCCCAATACTCACTCAAATACTTAGACTCATATTCCACCCTAAAACTCATGTCCCAAACTTATCTAGATCTAAGAATTTCACTCAAGCTTCAAGTCTCCATCTCCAAACTTCATCAAGTTATCCTTCAAAGTCAAGGTATGTGGGTTTCTTTCATGAATTCCTTTCACCCATGATTCCCAAGCTTTCTTTTACCTAAAATTGTATGATTTAAAGTTGATTTACTCATGGGTCTTACTTATTATCAATTTCACTGCACACTATATTGGGGTTTCTTGGAATTATGATTGTATTAGCATATTTTAAGCTATGAATTTAAGATCTATTGTGAGATTTGATGAAGAATTTTGACGTATATTGCTTGAGGGTGTAACCAAGTATCTATTGATGGTTTTACATTGAATTTTCTAGCATGATTACACTCTTGAATTGCATGGTTTTACACTAGCATTACACACTCATCAAGTGTTTGATAAAATGTCCGAATTATACATCTTGGGTTGTTGAAGGTCTAAAGCATGGTATATGAGTTGAATGACTTTATGATGATGAAAGTATGGTATTCATGTGTTGATTTTATGGAAAGTATCTATAGTGATGGAAATAAACCGAATTGAGGGGTTGGTACCTTATTAATTGAATTGAGGCGTTGGTACCTCATTAACCAAATTGAGGGGTTGGTACTTCATTAACTGAATTAAGGGGTTGATACTTCATTAACCTAATTGAGGGGTTGGTACCTCATTAACCAAATTGAGAGGTTAACCAAGTTGAGGGGTTTGTACCTCAAGCACCTAGGTTGGGAGGCGATAAACCCATTAGCCAAATGATAGTCTCTTTCTACGCGCATAATATGTTCTATATAAGCATATTTTACTTCAAGTATCCTTCATACATGTCATATTGTTAGTATACTATTCATTGTTTATGGTTATGCATTTTGCCTATAATGTCTATCTCTTGTTGCATTGCATCCTACATACTTAGTACATACAAATGTCTAATGCATACTTTATACCTACATGATGTTACTATGTAGGAATCAGAGCTCCATTTGGTCATCACCCTCCTCTATGTGGCTAGTACAAATTCTCTCAAGCTAGTTAGTGAGTCCTCCATTCCGGGGACAATGTGTATGTTCTTATGATATATATTATGACTCACTTTCTTTATTGTATACTATTACTATGAGGGTGAGCCTAGTTGCTTGTCTTGGCCTCCACTAAGTTCTATGTTTAGAGGTGTTGTTGGACAAGTTATATATTATGCTTGAGCTTTTACTCATTCATGTTATTCAAGTGTTTAACTCTTTCCTTTAGTCCCAATTTCCCTTATTTATATTTCTTATGTTGTTCTATTTTGCTTTCGTGACCAAGGATATGTGTATGATATGCTAAGAGGCTTGTTTGGGGTTCCTTTGGTTTCCCATTCACCGTGTCTTGTCTAGGCCCTATTTTGGGTCATGACATACTGGGACTAATAGGTAGTGGTTAGTTATGCACACTATGGAGATTAGCCAAGTTACATAGTGAAATTCACCTCTCACCTTTGACCAAAGAGCTTGGTAAACTTAAATTATCGTCCTGCATGCTATACACTAGAAAGAATTAGGTTATTCGGTGATACTGAGTTGGGGAATCATGGGGAACACAATACCCTATTGCTCTCTATTATTGATTTTCTCTTGTGATAGATAGTTAATATACTTTTACTCATTGATTATTATAAACCCACCTTTTTTGGGGAATTGAATTGGTTAATTACTCTATTGCATATTGGTGAATTTTTGTGTGTCTATGTATTCCCTATGAGATCGACCCTAATCTTGGTTAGATTCTACATCTTGATATCAACCGCTTTATCCTCTAAAAAGAAGGTGTAACTTGGGTGAGATCAAGATTTTGGCGCCGTTACCGGGGACTACGGCTAGACTTAGTGAATTCACTAGTAGTTCGAGTATTAATCCTTAGTTCCTTTATTTTACTTTTGTTTTTATTTGTTCTTTTTTAGGGTGTACTAGTGTATGCCCAACACTCAGAGTCAAGGCAATCCCTTAACTCCATTAGATCTAGAGATCCACATAATAATAAGAAGGATGGCCAAAGACAACGCCAACAATGCGGCCAATGCAGCTCTAAATAGGAATAATAATGATGATGCTGGGAATGAGAACCTACCTCCTTTTGAAGACATTCCATAACCTCAAGATTACAACGCTAATGCTTACCAGTGGAATTAGTACAGGTTGAATCCTATGGCTGTAGAGGTTACTAGAGCTATTGTGTTTCCACCACTATTAGAAGACACAAAGTTCATAGTCGCGAGTGGGTTACGTCAGATGCTGTAGAACCATGGGATATTTGTGGACTTACCATCAGAAGATCCACATGGCCACGTATATAATGTGGCATTTGTTTATAAGAGTGTGATGGGATTACAAAATCTGTCTATGGATATTATGGGACTCCGTATCTTCCCACTGGCTCTTATAGGCAATGCTGCATTATGGCTATCTGAGCTCCTACAGAGTTCAAGCACCAGCAGGGTAATCTTGTAGAAGGCCTTTTAGAGAGGTACTTCCCCAGATCGAAGAAGCTCAAGTTGAAGGACCAGATCAACAACTTCGAGCAACTTCTTAGTGATTCAATAAGCACTACTTAGGAGTGGTTCACAAAATGTCTGAGGAGCGTCCCTGACCATAAGATCGTTGATGACACCTTGGTAGAGATCTTTTACCATTCCCTTGATAAGAACAGTTAGGCTTGTGCTGACACTATCATGGAGGACATATTTCTAGTTCAACCATTTGCAAGGATTACGGAGCGAATGGAAAGAGTGGTCAAAACAAATTATGCATGGGGGCAGCGGGATAGAGCTTCCACAAAGAGTTCATATGCTGCCAGTGTAGGGACAGAGCAAGCTAGAATTCATCAAAAAATTATATAGGAGCTTGCTCAACTCCGCACAAGTATGGATATGATGATAAAGTAGAACCAAGAGAGAGTGAATGCAGTGGTTCACCAACCTTCACATCCACCCATGTACGAGGAGCTACATTATGATGAGGATGCTTGTTTAGCAGATCAGACGGGGAGTTTCTGGACCAACGCCCAAGGGTCCAATCAGGACTATTGGCACCAAGGTCAAGGAAACCAAGGTCAAAACTTTGGTAGAGATAGAGCTTATAGGGACAACCACAGAGGTTATTATGACAGAATCATGGGTCCAGATGCAGATTAGGGTCACCAAAAAATATTAGAACTGCTCCTTATGTGCCACCACATAACCGCAAAGTAGGTGCAGGCAATTCCAGAATTGAGAAGATGTTTGATCACCTATTGAAGAAGGCTGAGACGCAGGATGAGACTCTAAGGAGAATGAAATCAGATATTTCAAGTATTAATCGGAAAATAAAATCTCACTCTACGGCTATCAAACAACTTGAACAACAGTTTGGTCAAGTGTTGACTCAGCTTAATCAGTATCGGAGGGGTACACTACCTAGCAAAATAGTGCAAAATCCAAAAGAATGAAGGGTAGTGTATGGCGGTCACCACTCAGGGTGGAAAGAGTACAATTGACCCTCCCATGTTGGTTGATGTAGAAGATGTTCGAGAGGAGATGGTTGCGGCAAAGGATCTAGATGAAAGAGATTATTACGGCAAGGATGGGGTGAGTAAAGCGACTGATGCATCACAGAGGTTTAAGCCCATCCATAGGCCTTCTCCTCCCTTCCCTTAGAGACTTAAAAAGATGGAAGATGAAGGAAAGTTCAAGCACTTCCTCTCCATGTTAAAGTAGCTCTCCATCAACATCCCACTCATTGAGGCATTGGAGAAGATGGCAGGGTATGCGAAGTATATGAAGGACTTGGTCACCATGGATATTTACTTTCTATTGAATTGGCATGTTAAGGTAGTATTTGTAGTATATAGTACTTATACCTGTGGCATAAAGCACGTTTTTGTGTTTTGTGTGAAAACTGATACCCACCAAAAATTTTGATTAGTAGCCTAAATAGCAACCATGCATGTTTAGGTTTGTTGACAATATTTGTTCTGATAAGTTAGGATAAATTCAAATGAAAAGCATGATCTGAGAGTCTTTTATTAATAATATAGTAGTGTCATGTGAGTGAGCTTAAATTGCTAAATTCATGTGTTTTGTGCTAATTCAAAACTAGCCATGTTACTCTAAGTTAGACTGTAGATTAATTGGGTTAGGAAAGGATCTTAGGCCTTTGATCTTAAAAGCACACTTAGCCTAAATGACCAACCAAAATTGAAATATATCCCTTGTTCCTAATGTTTGAGACTAACATGTACCTATTTCTTTGCAAACACCTAATTTACCTAGCATTGTTAGTTGTAAAATCCTGGAATTGGCTCTGGTCCTTCCTTGAACATTGTGCACCTTCAATGAGGCAAAAAGCTTAAGTTAAGGGTGGCTACCAAAAGTGTTCCTGGTTTGGAGGATGGATATTGTGCACCTCGACTCAGGCCAAAAGGCTAAGTTGAGGGTGGCTGGTGTAAGGGCGAAACACAAAAATAAGGGGGAAGTTAGTGATATAGAGAAAAAGGGAAAAATCATGTATTGGGCGCACGAAAAAGCAGTGATCCCTTAGTTGTTAGCTAAAAAGAAAAATGAAATGTAAAAGCAAGGCAGAAAACCTGAAAATGAAAAGAAAGCACCCAGAAAAGCTTGAAATATGAGAAAGAGAGAACAACATAAAAAATAATAGAGTTGGTAAGGAAAAAGTGTAAAATAAAATACAGTGTCAAGGAGGGACTTTAGTCACTATGGTCCCAAAGTACCATACAAAAGTCCCCTGAGCCTATGTTATAAGCCTAGAAAGTCCTAACGTGATCCTAGTCAAAGTAGTTGATGTCCTAGTAAGGAGTGTAGAGCAAGCTTATGGTATTAGGCATGATGCGTGAATATCTTTTGTGAGAGTGAGTGATTTTGCATAGTCCCAAGGTTATTCATGAAAACATCATTGAATGTCAAATATGGGACTTCTTTTTGTGAGGGCACTTGCACTGCATTGTTAGCATTACACTTAATCAGTAATTGTGAATTGCTGATAGTACCTACTTGACATAGCGGTGTTGTCACATGCACTAGTCTGTGTTGGTTTCCTAGATGGCTATATGATTTTGTTTTGAAAATGTGGTATGGGTACCTGAGTTTGAGACTGATGTGATGCATGCCATTTGGTTGAGGACTGTGTGCTACTTTACTATCTATGCAGAT
>DF364272.1:0-10019 GCA_000787875.1 Solanum virginianum | reverse complement strand
ATCTATGCAGATCGAGTCGTCACTTGAGGACAAGCAACAATTGTAAGTTGAGGGTGTTGATGTGCTGTCAAAAAATAACACTTTTGATACTTAAAACTTGGAATTTTGTGCATTATGAATGCGATGTTAGTTGGTTTTATGTGTTTTTGTGTTAAATTTGCAGGATTCTAGGTTTGGCCTTGATTTGGAAAGAAATACAGAAGTTGCTGATTTTTGATGATGTACAAGACCCTTTACGGACCGTAGATCATTCTACGGGTCGTGAAGTGGTTTCGTGGATAATTCCAGTGAGGGACTAATTTTTTGAAATTTGTTTTACTAACTTGCAAATGAGTGGTAGAATGATTTACGAGTCGTAGACCATGGTTTGTGTCCTAAGGATCAGGATTGGGACTTTCTAAAAATTCATCAGACAAAATCCCCTTACGGTTCATAAACCAGTTTACGAGTCATAGAGGAGTGTCATCGACTTGAAGTCCAATTTTCCAAAAGCACTGTATGAGACCCTTGTTACAGGTCGTGGAATGCAATACGGCCCATAAACCCCTTTCGTGAGGCATGCTGACCAATTATCCTATTAAGACTTGTATTTTACTTATTATACATAGCTTATTTAGGTTAGTTTTCAAAGGTTTTCGCATAGTACTCAGAGAACTCAGTAGTTAGAGAGAAAATAGTGAAATTACATTGGAGAGATTTTGGGAACACTTGTACTTTAATTTCATCTTTAATCTTGTGATTCTCTTGGAAGTTGGATTTTCTCATTCATAACTCAATTGTGTAAGTGTTCAATTATGTTCTTCTAATTCATAATTCTTACATCTACACAAAGCATGCCGGGTACATACTAGAAAAGGTAAAATTGAATAATTCAAGGTAACCCCATCCACAACTAAGATTGTGGGAACCTTGGTTGGCGAACTTCACTTATCGTCATGCAGGGTACACACTAGAAAAGAACTAAGTTATCCAGTGATACTAAGTTAGGGAATAATCGGGAATGCAATATGCTAGTTTCTCTCTATATATTGATTTCACTCTTGTGTTAGTTAGTTTAGTTTTATTTTCCAGTAATTATTACATACGCCCCTTGGGGAAGTAAATTGGTTAACTACTCGAATTGTAATCATTGAATTCTCTTGAGTCTACGTATTTCCTGTGGGTTCGACCCTAACCTTAGTTAGGTTCAATTTCTCAATAGCAACCGCTTTATCCTTAAAAAAGGAGGTATAACTTGGGCAACATCACCCTTCATAGGAAAGTTTATTGTTGTTTACTTTGATGAGCATGTAGAGCAATTGGTATATGTTTTTGATGTGCTTAGAACTTGATGCTAATCTTGAAAAGTATTCATTTTAAGTTGATGAACTTGTTTTCTTGAGCCTTGTTTGAGTGCAAGGGGCTTTGGGGTTGAGGAATCTAAAATAGATTCTATTAAGAATTAGCCAACTCTGAAATCCATAGGTGATGTCCGTAGCTTTCATGGATTGGATAGTTTTTGTAGGTGGTTTGTTAAGGGATTTAGTACCATTGCCGCTCCCATAAGCAAGGTAATCTAAAAGGATAAGCCTTTCAAGAGGGGTGAGGAGCAAGCAAAGGCCTTTGGGACCTTGAAATCCATGCTTAGCTCCGCTCCATTTTTGCAATTACCCAATTTTGAGAAAATGTTTGAAGTGGAATGTGATGCTAGTAAAGTAGGTGTTGGAGCCATCTAAAAGATGCCACTTCAAATTATTTCACTTACGATTTTAATTGTATTCTTTGATTAGGGCATTAGAAAATTGGTTACATTACTTGTAGCCTAAAGAATTTGTTATTCAAACTAATCATGAGTCCCTAAAGCATATTCGAGGTCAAGGTAAGTTAAACAAGAGGTGCGCCAAATGGATTGAATCCCTTGAAACTTTCCTTTATGCAATCTAATACAAAAAGGGAAAGGAAAATTTTGTGGTTGATGCCTTGTCAATAAAACATGTGTTGATAAGTACTTTGTATTCTAAATTGCTTCGTTTTGATTATTTAAAGACATTTTATCCCAAGGACCCCATATTTGCTCCAATCTATCAAGATTATGAAGAATGAGAAAGGGAAAGATAGCTTAGGGATAGATCTTCTACTCCCCATTCCATGTTTGATGGTTTCTCATTCAAAGGAAAGAGACTATATATGCCAATGAGCTACTGGAGAGAACTATTTGTGAGAGAGACACACGATGGAGGATTGATTGGACTCTTTGGTATGAAAAGACCTAAAGGAATTTTGGAGGAGCAATTCTATTGGCCCAAGATGCATAAGGACATTGAGTGCCGACCTACAAAGACATGCCTCCTTCTCTGATGGCTGTGCACTCCACTTCCCACACCTCAACATCCTTGGCTTGATATTTTTATGGATTGTGTTTTGGGTTTGCCAAGGACTAAAAGAAATAGAGATAGCATTGTTGTAGTTGTTGATCAATTTTCAAAGATGGCTCATTTCACTCCATGTCATAGATGTGATGATCACCTCACATTGCATCTTTGTTTCTTGAAAATAATATCAAATTGCATGGAATTCCTCAAACCTTTATAAGTGATAGGGATCCAAAGTTCCTTAGTCATTTTTGGAAAGAATTGTGGGGTATACTTGGTACCAAAGTGCTATTTTCAACTTCTTATCACCCACAAATCGATGGCCAAATTGAAGTTGTGTGTAGGACCTTGGGCTCTATGCTTCATCCCATAGGAAATGGAAATTTGGCATTGTGGGAGGAACATTTACCTCTAGTCAAATTTGCTTATAATTGTGTTATTCATAGGACTATTAGTCTGTCTCTATTGGGGTTATATATGGCTTAACCCCTTGGATTTAACTCCTCTTTCCAAAGATATTTTTTGAGCTTAGATGGAAATAAAAGAGCTAAAGCCATAAAGAAACTCCATGAGAAAATCTGGCTTTACCTTGAAAAGAAGAATCAAGAAGTGGCAAAAAAGATGAACAAGCATAAAAAAAGGGTTGTACTTGAACCAGGTGATTGAGCACGGATGCATTTTCAGAAAGAGAGGTTTCCTAATCAAAGGAAAGCTAAGAACCAGGTGATTGAGCACGGATGCATTTTCAGAAAGAGAGGTTTCCTAATCAAAGGAAAGCTAAGTTAATGCCAAGAGGTGATGGTCCATTCCAAGTGCTTGAGAGGATCAATGATAATGCTTACAAAGTTGACCTTCCTTCAGAATATCAAGTCCACAACACTTTTAATGTGATTTCTCCCTATTTCCAACTCTTGATAATGAGGAAGCACTGAATTTGAGTATAAATTCTTCTCAAGAAGGAGAAGATGATGCAAGCTGGATCATGCTAAGCCCATTCATAGGGAGTTAAGCTCGAGAAATATAGAGTATGCAAGGGCTATTCATGAAGTTAGAAGTCCTTGGGCTTGTAATGATGCCAAAGAAGGGGTTCTTTGGGTTGAAGATAGCTTGGAAAGGTGAAGATGAAGCAGTAGAGGTTGAAACGCTCCAAAAAAACTCGGAAATGTCCCTAGAAAATGCTCATAATCGTAATTTTCATATATCTCAAAATCCATATGTGATATCAAAAATTTGACTTCATATTCGTGATCAGGGGGAAAAACTGAGTGGGAAATAGGTATAACCCCAATTTTAGGGCAATCGTAGCGAAAAATAGCTTTTAAAAATTTTTTATTTCTAGTGGCGATCCGCACCCTGGTCGCGACTGGCACAGATCAGTATTAATTTTTCTTGAAATTTTTGCTTCGGCCTAAGGGCCTTAGGGTCTTAACCCCATGCCCACCTATGCGTAAAAATGCCTATACTTAGCTATTTTTCAACTCTACATCACTCAAGACCCTCTCAAAACCCTCTCTAACACTTAACCAAGTATTTTATCCAAATTCAAGTGTCTCAAGCATAATTTTGAATCTCAAGAACTCTTTTCAAGCTTCAAGTCTCCTTCAAGTCTATACCAAGAAAACCCAAGTCTAAGGTACGTGGGTTTTAACCATTGGGTCTTTTCATCCATAGTGCCAATCATCCTATCTTATGAAAATTGCATATTTTCAAGTTGTTTTATCTAGAGGTATCTTTTATTATGGATTATAAGCATGAAATATGTTGGGCTTTTATAAAATGTTGATGAAATATGCATGTCTATCTATCTCAAGCTTATACTATGAGTTGGTTTTGTCTATTGAGACTATGTATGTTTTGAACTATGATCTATTATGAGATTTGATGATGGATTTCAAGGTATCTCACATGAGTGTTTCATAATATGTTGGTGGGTTTAATTTGCATTGAGTTTTCTCATATGATTTCACTCTTGAATTGCATGATCTTAAACAAGCATTACATACACACCAAGTGCTTGATAAAATGTCAAGTCAAGAATTCTCAAGTTATTTACATGTTTTATAAGTCAAGTGACTTCATGATGAATATGGACTATCAAGCATGTTATGAATTTATGAAACTATCTCTGATTACGCAAGTATGAAGTTAAACCCTATTTTTAAGATTTTACCTCTTATGAGCCTTTGATGTATTAGCAAAGGTAATGTTTGATGACATAGGATTATGTTATACCCTTGCTATACTAGTGGATCCATTTAGTGCACTGTCTCTTGAAATTCTTCCCGATATGGGACGGGCTCCCGTAAGGTGATGTTTCTTATGAATTTCTTTCTGAAATGGGATGGGCTCCAATAAGGAAGGTTACTTCTATGAAATGGGATGAGCTCCCATAAGATGAAGTATGGTTTACCTTGGCAAGTAGATCACCTCTTTATCGATGAGGGGTAATCATCGGGATTCCAAGTTGTAGCTCGCTTGGTCTTATTCTTTGTCGTTTGAGGTCTCTTCCCACACATATATTATGTTCTATGCAAGTTGGACGATTTACCAGCATGTTTTACTTCAAGCATTGATCATGCATGCCATATTGAGATCATGCTTATCTATTGCCTATTACTATGCATTTTGACTATATTGGCTTTTGTCTTGTTGCATTGCATCATACATACTTAGTATATTCAAATGTACTAACGCATACTTTATGCCTACATGATATCACCATGGAGGGGTCAGAGCTCCTCTTGATCATTCTGCACGTGGCTAGTGAAATTATTTGAAGATAAGTGTGGTGAGTCCTCAAGTTCGGGGACACTTTCTGCTTTCTCTTACTATTTCTAAAACTTTTTTATGTTGAACATTTGACATTATGAGGGTGAGCCCGGAGAGTGTCTTGGCCCTTACTCCATTCTATGTTTAGAGGTTTTCTTGGAACATTATGATGTATTTATGTTATAAGCTTGACTCTCTATGTTTTTATGATATCAAAGACTTTCCCTTAGTCCCATTTTCCCTTTTTATTATCTCTTGTTATTGTTCACTTTGTTTCCATGACCAAGGATGTGCGATTGATATGCTAAGAGGCGTGTTTGAGTCCTTTCAGGTTCCCATTCATCGTGTCACATCTAGGCCCTAGGCTTGGGTCATGACAAACTTGGTATCAAAGACCTATAGGTTATTAATGGTCCTCGGAATCAGACACATTGTGTCGATTAGAGTCTTATTCATGGTTGTGAAGTGCACCACAACTATGAGTGAGAGGCTATGAGGCATTTTAGGAAATATTTTTGTTCTTCATGATCTATGTTGTGCTTTAGAAGTAAGGTAAGGATTTTTTCTCTAATGAATGTTCTTTTCTATTTTAGATCATGCTAATTCGAAGAGGAAGAAGAGCTCGTACACCCGAGGACCAACTGGCCCATCTTGCTCCTCAAGATAGAGGAGTGGCCCATGATGAATTTCGAGATGCCATCACTATGTTGGACCATGCCATGATGAATCAATTGAACCAAGGGGCCCAAACTCCTCATACTCCTACTCCAGCCTCAAGGATGAGGGATTTTACTAGAATGAACCCACCAAAGTTCCATGGGTCCAAGGTGCATGAAGACCCCCAAGAATTCATTGATAAGGTGTATAAAGTTGTCAATTATAGGGATTAATTTAGAGGAAAAAGCGGAGTTGGTGGCCTACCAACTCAAAGGGGTGGCTCAAATATGGTTCACTCAATGGAAGATAGAGAAGGGGTATGGTGATGTTATCTCTTAGGAGGAATTCAAAGTGGCATTTCTCAACCGGTTCTTCCCTATTGAGCTAAGGGAGGCAAAGATGATGAAATTTATAAATCTAAAGCAAGGGTCTATGAGTGTGAGTGAATATACTCTCAAGTTCAACCAACTCTTCAAGTATGCCCCACAATTGGTTGCCAAGCCAAGGTCAAGGATGAACAAATTTGTGTCAGGTGTATCCGACTTGGTGAATGAGGAGTGTCGAACCTCCATGCTTGTAGGTGATATGGATTTGTCCTACCTTATGACATATGCCAAACAATTGGAGGGGAAAAGCTTAGGAAGAGAAGGGTTGGTGAGTCCAAGAGGGCTTGATTTGAGGTGGGTTCCAAGGTTCTATAGGTGGTCGGTTTCCTCAAGCAAAAAGCATCCAATGCTTCCAATAAGAGGTTTGCGAATGATAGGGTGCCTAATCAAAGAATCAAAGGTGGTAATGGAGGAACGGTAAAGTATAGATGTCCAAGGTGTGAAAAAAATCATAGTGGTCCTTGTTTGAGAAATACAAATACTTGATTTGGTTGTGGTGAGATAGATCACAAAGGTATTGTTTGCTAGCATGCACATGTGGAGGTGCACAAGGCCAAGGTGCAAATATGGGACAAAGAGGAAGGGGAGGTCATCAAGGAGGTACACCAAGGTAAAATAGATTCTATGCTCTTCATGGAAGACAAGGAGTTGATAAGGTGCCTGATGTTGTTACCGTATATTAAACATTTTTTTAAGATTCTATGCTCTTCAAGGGAGACAAGGGGTGGATGAGGTACCCAATTTCATCACCGTTATGTTAAAGGTTTTTGATTTTGATGTGAATACATTGATAGACCCGGGTGCCACTCTTTCTTTTATTACTCCTTTTGTTGCCAAAAAGCTTCATGTTAGTCTTGAATTGTTGTGTGAACCTTATGAAGTGTCTGCCCTCATTGGTGAGTCCATTATTATTAGAAAAGTCTACAGAAGTTGCCCCGTGTTCATTTGTTGGAGCAGTTGAAAGAGTTAAAGGAGCAATTGAGGGACGTGTTGGAGAAGGGTTTTATAAGGCCTAGTAAGTCACCTTGGGGTGCACCGGTGTTGTTTGTGAAGAAGAAAGATGGTTCTCTTAGAATGTGCATTGATTACTAGCAACTTAATAGGGTCACAATAAAGAACAAGAACCCTCTATCAAGGACTGGTAACCTTATTGATCAACTTCAATGTGCTAGTCGTTTCTCTAAGATTGATCTTCAGTTTAGGTATCACCAAGTGAAAGTGAAAGAGTGTGACATTCCCTAGACGGCTTTCTGGACTAGGTATGGGCACTTTGAGTTTGTGGTTATGTGATTTCGATTGACTATTACATCTGCTATATTTATGGATCTTATGAATAGAGTCTTCAAAACCTACCTTGACTTATTTATGGTGGTTTTTATTAATGATATCTTGATTTATTCCCATAGTGAGGTCATGTGGATCACTTGAGGGTAGTGTTGCAAATCTTGAGGGAAGAGAGCTTGTATGTAAAATATGATAAATGTGAGTTTTGGTTAAAAAAGGTTGTTTTTCTTAGGCATGTGGTGTCGGGTGATGGCATTAAGGTGGGTCCTAAGAAGAGGGAGGTGATTAGAAATTGGCCTAGATCTTTGACTCCGTCAGACATTAGAAGTTTCTTGGGTTTAGCGGGTTATTACCAAAGGTTTGTAAATGGTTTCTCTTCTATTGCTTCTCCCATGACTAAGTTGACTCAAAAGAAGGCAAAATTTGTGTGGACTAATGAGTGTGAAAGAGTTTCCAAACTTTGAAAGATAAGCTTGTCTCCGCTCCTATCTTGGCTCTACCGGAAGGGTTGGAAGGGTTTGTTGTATATTGTGATGCCTCCAAAATTGGTTTGGGGTGTGTTTTGATGCAAAGTGGTAAAGTGATATCATATTGCCTCTAGACAACTTAAGGTGCATAAGAAGAATTATCCAACCCATGATCTTGAATTGGCGGTCATGGTATTTGCTTTGAAAATTTGGCATCACTACTTGTATGGGGTTCATGTTGATGTGTTCACCGATCATAAAAGTCTCAAATATATGTTCACCCAAAAAGATCTTAACTTGAGACAACGAAGGTTCTTAGAGCACCTTAAAGATTATGATATGAGTGTGCATTATCACCCCAGGAAAGCTAATGTTGTGGCAGATGCTCTAAGTAGGGTGTCTATGGATAACCTAGCTTATGTTGATGATAGTGGCAAAGAGGTGGCTAGAGAGGTCCATCGGTTGGCTAGATTTGGGGTTAGGTTAGACGAAGTCGATAATGGTGGTGTAGCATTTGTTGATAGTTCTAAATCATCTAGATTAAGGAGGTAAAGGCAAAACAAGATCTTGAACCAGCCTTGCTAGAGTTGAAGGCCTTGGTGAGAGATGGTAAGGTGGAGGTTTTCTCCCAAGGGGGAGATGGTGCCCTTAGGTACTAAGGCAGATTGCGTGTGCCTAGTGATGATAACTTGAGAAAGAATATTTTAGATGAAGCTCATAATTCATCCTATTCTTTTCACCCCAGTTCTACAAAGTTGTATAGAGATTTAAGGGAGGTGTTTTGGTGGGGTGGTATGAAGAGAGATATTGCTAAGTTTGTATTGAGGTGTCACAATTACCAACAAGTTAAAGCCGAACATCAAAGGTCGGGTGGCCTTGCCCAAGATATAGAGATTCCTACTTGGAAGTGGGAGAAAATCAACATGGATTTCGTGGTTGGGTTGCCTAAGACTAGAAAGCATTTTGATTCTATTTGTGTTGTTGTGGATAGAATGACAAATTCAGCTCACTTCTTACCGGTCAAAACTACTTATGGTGCCGAGGATTATTCCAAATTTTACATTCATGAGTTAATGAGATTGCATGAGGTGCCCTTGTCTATCATTTTTTATTGTGGTACTCAATTCACGTCTCACTTTTGGAGGTCCTTCCAAAGAGGTCTTTGATAGGATCGAGGTTAGAAACAGTACTAAGATGGAGTGAATACTAGAATGCGGAAGTAACAACAAAAAAAGAAAGATAAAAAACTAATTAAAGATATGGGAAATTCAAAGGGATGATCTAAAAATTTCCAAGAAATTGATATTATAAGGCCTTGACAAGATCCAAGTAACAACATAAAGATTTATGGAAGAAATCTAACGCCTTTACTTGAAAAAATGAATCAAAACGTTAGGTACGGATCTTAACTGCTTTATGAGTAACTAAAGACAATAATTAGCATGTAAACTAATCACCTTCTAAGAATAACAAAACGAAATCAAAGATATCACAAGAAGAAAGTACTTTATACCTCAAACTATGAACTAGTAAAGGTTTAAAGATAAATTCTCAACAAACAAGTCACAAAGGTTCAATAGAACTCTCTTAAATATTATTAATATCAATTTAATTGTCTTTAATGAAAGAAAACAGACTGCTATATATGTTATAGGGTCTGTCACGCCCCAAATCCCGTTAAGGCGGACCGGCACCTGTTGTCGATAAGGCTTGGGAGAACTAACCTATATCTATGTGTTATCTATACATATTATAAGAGATTTCTACATTCAACATGCCTTTATGGAAGGAAACGATAATGACAAGCCCAAAATGAAATGCAAATGACTTGGCCTTTGGGGCCTCATTCTCTAAAGTACAACTCATAACCACACTTTAGTTTACATAGTCTACAAAGCCTCTACACAAGGAACAAATCAGATAATGGTCGGGACAAGCCCCAACTCGACCAATTATACAATACACAAATACAACTCTAGACACACAACGCTCCGAAGCAACCTGGAGCTTGGTATTAGCAGCTAGATGTCCTATACTCTTACTGAGGATATTTGTTAGCACCTGTACCTACAGCATGAAATGCAGGTCCCCCATAAGGGACATCA
>DF364273.1:15215-29850 GCA_000787875.1 Solanum virginianum | reverse complement strand
GATTATACAACTTAGCCTTTTGAATCACTCCAATCAGATCAAAAATGAGAGAGAAATCAAAGCTCAAAGTTTGGGAAAAAATTGAGACGAATCTACAATAATATGCAGATCTAAAGCTAAGAATTGGGTCTGCCATGTGGCAGAACCTGATTGGGCCATGTCAACCACCCGTTTCAGCATTTTTGCAGCCTCTCGAACTTAAATTCTATGCTCCGATCTCATTCAAAGTTGAAAAACTATAATCCATTTATGAAATCTGATCAGAAATAATGTTTCGAACTCAATGGTGTAGTTGAAATTTCCAATGAAGATCGTTTTATACCAATGTGGGTCCTATTTTCCAATTGCTCCAATGCATGGATACGGGTTCTAACACCATGATTATCTATGTTTTCTCTAGGCTTATGGGGGCTCAGGGGGCGTTCAGGCTTAGATACTAGGGCCTTACACCCATGTACAGCTGACCCTTGTTCTGATAATGTGGAGAGTTGGGCTCTGTGATGGTTCTATGGGATTCTTTGATGGTTCTATGGGATTTTGTTATTTTCTGTCAGCCATGATTATTGTGCGTGGGTGTACCTTCTAGGCTAATGGGGGCCCAATTGACGTACAGGCATAGATACTAGGGCCTTGCAATTTTTTCTTGAGGGTTCACAAACATGCCTATGCCTAGATATGAGTTGGTTTTGCTACACTGCTGTAGTTTTATACATTTGGACTTTATATATGTTTACTATTTCACTTAGTTGGCCGATGACGCCTACTTAGTGTCTTTTCTTGTACTTACCCCTACGTCTGCATCTAGCCATGGTGCAGGCTTACGTACGGGTTGTGATAGTTGAGTAAGGGAGCTTCAGGGGTGCTTAGGATTTGTTTGGTGAGCACTGGTAGCTCTAGATTTTCCATAGTCTTCTTCCAGTTAATAGCCGTCTTTCGCATCCCAACATTGACCTTGTATAGTAGAGTTTGGTTTTTGTAAGTGCACTTTTGGTTTTGTAAATTATTATGATTATTGATATATGTATACGATATATCCTTGTGTCTATTGTAGCTCTGTACAGTTGACTTCCAGGTTCTGGGTAGGTTTTAGCGTGTATAATTATTGTTGTATCGATTTGGTTTGGACTAGAGAGCTAGGACAGGTACTCTTGGGTTATGAATTAGCTTGCCTGTTGGTGGGACCTGCTGGTGCCATCATGACGGGGACCAAGTCATGACAAAACCAATATATAGCTTTTAAGTAAAGATCTACCAAGACTCATCTAATAGATCATTAATACGATGTGGTAATGTAAAGGGTTCATAAATACAAACCCATCTCATGCATGCCAAATCATTAATTGATAATTTCTAACATAAACCGTGCACATAATTAGGAATAGGAAGTACCCATGGTAAAATAAACTTTGAAATTAAAGGATTAAGTAAAAAGGGTTTTGGGGCTCCATTGGTGGAAGAGCCCATGGATGAAGAGATACATATACTTTAATAGACTTGAAAAAGATAAGAGAAATCTTGAAGAAGCTTTAGAATCTTCTTGAAGCTTGGCCTTCAGTGGCTACGTCTTGAGACCGTAGAAATTAGAAGAGAGTTTGGAAGAGAGGTCTTGCAGAGTTTAGAGAGGAATTTGGAGGTTTTGGATTGTGAAATAGGCCTAAAATAAGAGGAATTTACCTAGAATCCCATATATAAAGGTTTAGAAATATGTCCCAATTTCCCTCACTTAAATCTGAATTTTTTTTGAACAATTTGTACTATGAGGGAACGGGAGTGTGACGCGGACTTGCATCCCTTTATGTTGAACTTTTAGATAGAGTTTTGGTATAACGGGGGTATTTTTCTGCATTACCTAGTTTATTTCTGTTGAGTTTATGAGAAGTCACTTTTTTTTTCTTATTTACAACTGCTTCTATATTTTTAAATGCCTAGTTCTTGCATTGTTTTGTTGAGTTATAATATTACCCATTGAAGGATTAGTGTGAGCGCCAATTACGATCCGTTCAAAATTGTTACATCACTACACTCAATCAAAGACACACAATAACCTTGATTAAAGGAGAAAGTTTCTTAAGTTACTTCAAGAGCAAATTGTTGGAAATTAAGGATTAGTTCTTAAATCAATCTTAGTGACTATCAAGATAAAAGAATAATTCTCTATCAAATCTCATCAACAATCAAGATCGAAGATTGATTATTAGATCAATTCAAAGCAATGGTCAAGAATTAACAAAATACTCAAGAATTAACAAAATACTAGTATAAAATAATATCATCATATAAGAAGACTATGCAACGTCACTTTAGCAAAAACCTTAGTCACTCTTTGATCTTGTAAAAAATAATACTCAATATAGTTTACCAGAGAAAAGAGAAGAGAAAGAGAAATTGGTGAACTATATAAGTAGAGGTTCTAACCATTACGTGAACTGAATTCTTTTATATTACAAAAATTCTAAAGTTTGTGATAGGACAATTCGATTAATCAAAGATACATTCAAAGCTACTAAGGAAATCCTTGCCATCCGAGAGATTGGACTAGGCAATTATTTGAACTATATAAAAATCTTTGTATCTATTTAGTCCTCCATCGAGTGATGACAATGGGGCGGGTGCAGGGCGAGTTAAAGCTCAACTCGCAATTTTTCTAAATCGTCCCTGCCCGGCCCCATCTCATGTAGATTCGTCGCTTAAATTTTTAAGTTTTTTTATTTTTTAATTGAATTTAATATAAAAAATTAAAATTCATGTTTTTTTAATTTTTCACTAATTAACTATTTTTAGTTGATATTTCAACAATTGTTTCTTAATCCTAAATTAAAATTTTCTATTAACATTTTAACAACTAATAATTTACTGAATATGTTTAATTTAAATTTTACAAAAAAAATAAATTAAAAATCAATGTTTAATATAAAAAATTTATATTTTTTATTTTTACTAATCACAAATATTTAATTTTCTTCAAATTTCTATTTGATTTTTTAAACTAGCAAACTACCTCGTCAACCATTAATTCTAAAAAATAACTATTTTAACTCACTCCATACCGATCCTTTCCTACATAATTTTAAATATGCCCGTGCCGTCGCCATTCCTACCTCCATTATTCTGTTACGCATCATTATAAAATGTGGGGTGGAGTTTTTAAGTAGAAAATAGAAAATTGGAAATAGCGTTAAAAGAAGGAAAGATGAAAAAGGAAAAGAAAAGTTTCGTAAATTACACGTAAGCTTGAAAATGGAGGATTGACATTTCAAAACTGAACAGCAAAGAGAAGAGCGGCTAATAAATTATAAACTATAGTCCCAAATTGAAACATTTTTCCACTCAACTTCCCCTATCATCTTTGTTTCAATCCCTTTCTTTCCCCATACATCTCTCTTCTTGTCCCTCACTTAACCCACACCAAACACCGTCTCTTCTTGTCATCTCATTTTAGTCTAAAAAATGGATTCTTCCTCCCCCATTTCTGTTCAAAAATCAGCTCCAGAATCTTCACCAAAGTCACAGCCTTTGAAGAAAAGCTTTGTGACTTCACTAATGGAAGCAGCTACTTTACGCACCCCATCTTTTAAAGAGGACTCTTACTTCATTTCCCACCTTAAGCCTTCTGAGAAGAAGGCATTACAAGAATTGAAAGACAAGCTTCAAGCTGTTGCTACTTGTTCTACTTCCATGTGGGGTAATCCACTTTTGGGTGGAGATGAAAAAGGTGATGTCATTCTCTTGAAATTCCTCAGGGCAAGAGACTTTAAGGTTTCAGACTCACTTCATATGTTGGAAAAGTGTCTTTGTTGGAGGAAAGAGTTTGGTGCTGACACCATTTTGGAGGAAGATTTTTCAGGATTTAAAGAACTTGAAGGGATTGTTGCTTGTATGAATGGGTACGATAGAGAAGGACACCCTGTTTGTTACAATGCTTATGGGGTGTTTAAGGATAAAGATATGTATGAAAGAATCTTTGGAGATGAAGAAAAATTGAAGAAATTCTTGAGATGGAGAGTTCAAGTCCTTGAAAGAGGAATTGAACAACTGCATTTCAAGCCTGGTGGAATCAATTCCATTATTCAGGTAACTGATCTCAAAGATATGCCTAAGAGAGAACTAAGGGTTGCTTCAAATCAGATCCTATCTCTATTCCAAGACAATTACCCTGAAATGGTTGCTCGTAAGGTGAATACTTTCTTTTACATTTTGAGTGAAAAAATCTCATCTTTTTCTTCAATAAATTGCCTAACTTTTTTTTTCTTTAGATATTTATCAATGTGCCTTGGTACTTCAGTGTGTTGTATTCAATGTTCAGTCCATTTCTGACTCAAAGAACCAAGAGCAAGTTTGTGATATCCAAGGAGGGAAACGTTGCCGAGACATTATACAAGTGGGTATTTTATTAATTGTCACCACTAATACATATAAAAGTTGTTTCTTTTTTGTCCTGTTTGCTGTCTGTCTCAGTAAAATGTTCTTTGTAATCCTTCTCTTTTGTTTGTTTCTTGATTTTCTTTATATAAAGATTTAACCAAATTTTGTTGTGATCAGATTCATAAGGCCTGAGGATATTCCTGTTCAGTATGGTGGACTGAGTCGACCCACCGATTTACAAAATGGCCCCCCAAAACCAGCTTCTGAGTTTACTGTCAAAGGAGGAGAGAAAGTCAATATTCAAATCGAAGGCATTGAGGTGCATTATTGCTTTTTCTACTTTTGGTGATTTTGAATACAAGACTCAATTATTTAGTGTGTCAAATTTTGAAAATTAAAGCTTCATTTTTCCATCTTAGCTGTACATAGGATACCCCCAATAATTTAACCTTCTGATTACAGCAGATCCTACGTGGGGTCATTTTAATCATGTAACGTTATGCCTGTCTTAATATCTTTGACCATGTGCTTATGGTTAACCATATAGTATGATCTTGAAAATGTCATATCAAAGACACTATCAAGAAACAAAGAAAAACTTTGCGGCTATAAGAGGGAATTATGAAGGGTAAAACAGAAATATATCATTTTCTAAATGCACCGTAAGGGAAATAGTGTTATATTGGAGCAGACTATTAAGTAAGTTGTTCAAATTTTGAGTTTAGAGGATGTTTGGTTTAAGGTATTTGACCATGTTGTAGCCAGAGTTGGTTCTAAAGTTTTATAATGATGATTTCAAGTGTGTTAATAAATAAATTCTAAATTTAATATTTGTATATATTTATTGAACTTGTTAATACAAACACAGTAGTGATAATGTAGTTGAATTCGCAGGGTGGTGCAACAATAGCATGGGACATAGTAGTGGGAGGATGGGAATTGGAATACAGTGCAGAATTTGTACCAAATGGTGAAGGCAGTTACACCATTGCTGTGGAGAAGCCAAGGAAAATTGGAGCCAATGAAGAGGCAATTCACAACTCATTCACTTCGAGAGAAGCTGGAAAAATGGTGCTTTCTGTAGACAACACTGCCTCTCGTAAGAGAAAAGTTGCAGCCTATCGATACATCGTCCGCAAATCTGCAACAATTTCAGCCTAAAATGAAGAAAGACAAAGTTCTTTTTTTTTTACTCACTTTATCTAGGAGTTGTTTTTTGTTGATGAATGTTTGAGCAAGCTATGTAGTAATATGTCAAGTGATAGTGCACTAGTATGAGCGAATGTATAAATGGTGGTATTATATTGCTAATTAGTACTACTTAAATGGGAAAGCACATTAATTAACTTTGCGAATATATGAACTAGAATTTCCACTTGCTTGTGGAAGTTTTTATGAACCTTGTATTGATGAGGGCTTTTTATTTTTTTAAATTTTTGTTGAGTGTGGTGTTACTTTGCAGAAATGGGTCAGTAGGTGAAGACTTTAGAGAGCAAAATGTCTAGATTTGAAAGGGAATTGAGTTGGTGTGTTGTCCATTTTGTTGAAAAAAAACAGTTTTTTGGTCAGGCATGCTTTGTTGGGAAGCGTAAAAGAAGGTAACTTTGGGCCAGGAAAGTGGATGTGGACTGAACTCTGGAGTTTTCCTGGGCATATCATATGGGAAGATTTTCGGAAGAGGTTATTAAAGCAGACCAGTGGGGTCAATAATACTGATCAGACACAGGGAGAGACTGTGCATCTCTTGTTTCATACTTATTTTATATTTTATTCATTTTTTAAGAAATAATTTAATATAATGTTTAAGAAAATAAATATATATTTTTTAATTGTATCAGATATTTGATTTAAAGCATATCACTAGAAAAGATTCTGTTTTTATCAATATGTGAAAAATGGGAATTAAAATATCAAATAAAAAAATTTAGTTAAAAAGGAAAATAGATGACTCATAAACGTATAAAGTAATTTTTGTTTGATAGCTCTTTCTGCAGAAAATTCAAATTTGATTTCAACTTCATTGGAGCTCTAGCAAGGAATAGGTGAATTTCACATTATTTTTTTGGACGAATAATCTACCAACGATAAGAGTATCAACATTCGCAGCATTTAATAAAAAATAGAAAGACAAAATTAAGATATTTACAATAATATATTTAGTATAGTTTTATAATTAAAGTGGGATTTGAAAAAGGTAAGAGTGTAGATAGATCTCACTTTTAGGGAATGTCTTCGATATATCCTTGACTCACGACATAATTATAATATTTTTCAATAACATTGGGCAAAAATCTGTTTGAAAAAAAGTAGAGTGTATGGAGATCTTACTTCTACTATGGTAGAGCAAAAATGTTTTTTCTAATATATCTTCGACTCAAGACAAAATTAAGATATTTTACGCTTTAGGAAAAATATTTTCTTAAATCCTTTTTCCTTCCCTATAACAACAGTAGTGAATATGTCTCTGTAACTTATTTTGTCTACGCAAAACAGAGTAGCTGTTACTCTTCTATTTTCTTTTTGTTGGGTTACTGCAATGATATGATGTTGTGTGCGCTTGGCTGTTTTTGATCTGATGAACTCTTTACGCTTGCCTTATTCTATAATGTTAACAGTGACTTTCTACAGACTCGAGGTTTGTCAGTTTTTGGCATAGGTTTTCTGCAAAGATGGTCTTTTATCTTTTACCATTTATAAGCTATAAAGATGAAAAGAAGGAAAGAAATTTAAATTTCAATCTAATCTTGTGAGTGAAACAGTGAGTCTCACGTGAAAGTAACATACGTAATATGAAGAACTCTTTCGAAATGGTTAAAGATTTTAAGGTACATTTGAAGATCCATAACTTCTTTAAGATCTGAATAGTTGATTCGATATGGGCTTTTAGATTACTATTTTTGTGATGACATTGAGAATGAACAAATGCCATAGGTATTATTCGTTTTAATGTAACATAAAGAATGTGTAACTTCTTAATGAAAAGCTTTCAGTGATGGTTTTTTAATACGTAACTTCTTAATGAAAAGCTATTGCCTATTAGCTAAACTTGTTAATGAATAGATATTAGCTTTTCAGACTTAGTCCCGTTTGGTAGGGTGTATTATATAAAAATAGTTCATGGATTAAAAATAGTTTTTGAATTATTTAACTAACTCATTATTTTGTTACTTTATTTAATTTAATCTATGGAGTAGTTACATCTCATTCACGAGTCGTTTGGTGTGTCGGATAAAAATAAACAGTGATGAGATAAAAAATAGTGAAGGGATAAAATTTTGATTTGTTGTTTGGTTGGTAAGTTTAGGATAACTTATCTCATCGTTTATACTATAGTGATGGGATAAATTATCCCACAATAACTAATCCCATAATAACTAATCCTGGGATAAGTTATTCCCAACCAAACGATAAGTATTATTTTATCCCTAGAAAATGGAGGGATAGCTAATCCAAGGTTTAACAATCCTCGGATAAGTCACCTAAATGACCGAACTATCCTCAATCCCCTCAAATTCCTTTAATCATTTTTTTTAATTTCTTGATGTTATGTTTTATATTTGTAGTTTTGTACTAATAAATATATTTAAATAAATTAACTTACAATTTTTTTTTTCATTTTTGGGTTCATATTACATAATATAAATAATTTTTTTGTCATATCAAAAATTTTTAAAATTTATTTATTTATGGGTTCATATTTACATAATATAAAAAATAAAATTAGAATGTCAAAAATTTATTTCGATAATTAATTTAGTTGAGTTATTTTGTTGATACAAATGCCTTCTTGAGTGATTTTATTAACAAAGCTCAATAGAAAAAAAGTTGAATAATTTAAGATATTAACTCCATTTAAAATTACAACTTGTAATTTTTATGTGTAAACGTAGATGGTTTATTCAATCTTATTATTATGCACAGTCTTTTCAATTTAAAAGTAGATGTTCTATCTTTATTAAATTAAAAATTGATATTTTGTAAATAATCAATTTATTAAGATGACAATTATTTATCTTCAAATAACTCAAATGAGAAATTAAGTAGAAAACATGATAATATATTTGTTCTTCTCCGAGCTAGCTAGAAGGCTATGAAAAAAAATTCTCTAGTAATTATCTACTTGACCCAATTACATGAAATATAATATCCCATAATAATTCAAGGATATAATTAGAAAAAAAGATTTTTGTAAAATTTTAAACCAACCACAAAGATTAGGTGAGAAGTAATAAACTAAATACTTGATAAAAAATAATCTCTGCATTATTGATCCCTATATTACTAATCTCTGTATTATTAATCTCTGCATTACTAATTCCTACATTATTAATATTTGTATCAAACGACCCCTTAATGTTACTCATCTTTTTGAAAATTTGTCATTATAGCAAGAATAACATTTTATGACATTAAGCCCATTTAGCTTCTGGATAAAAACATAGATGATGTGCCTTTAAAGGAGCACTTTTTTGTGAATTAAATGCACACTAGTTCTCCCATAACCTCAAAAAAGCTATTATTCCTATTATGTTTTTATGGACTGTCATTTATTTCAAACTTCAACTTCCAGTCGAGTTCACGTATTTGGGAGTGTCGTAGAACCTTGAGGAGCGTCCGATTTAAACAATTTGCACCCTAATCAGGTTAAAACACTTTTAAAGGCAGTGACTTGTCACGACATAATATTTGTTCCCTACTTTTATTTTCTTGCTCATTGTCAATATTATTATCATACAACAATAACAATAATAATATACCCAGCGAAATCCCACAAAGTAGGATCTGGAGAAAATAGAGTGTACACAGACCTTATTGCTATCTCATGGAGATAGATAAATTATTTTTGAAAGACCCTCGGCTCAAATGTATCTGCCCCACGTAAAATAATAATAATAATAGATATAGAATGACTCCTAAAACTAAGAGCAATGTCAATTCTGTAAGAAAAAAATTGAAATAGCAAAATAATCGAAGAGTAGTAACAACACAACCATAATTGAACAACTACTCCTGTAAGAAACCTAAATACTGTCACAAGGCAAGACAACATTCTACCCCTACTAACCTTCTACCAAAATCGCGACCTTCTCTCATTTTTATTTAAGGTCATGTCCTTTTTGGTATGAAGTTGTACCATATCGTGTCTAATCACTTCTCCCTAATATTTTTTCGGTCTACCCCTATCCTTCCGTATAACCCTTAAATTTAACCTCTTGCATCTCCTAACTGGATTGTTGATACACCTCCTCTTCACATGTTCAAACCATCTTAGTCTCGCTTCTCTCATCTTATTAGCCACAACGGCCACTTCCAAATTAAGAATAACCTCATTGCTAATCTTGTACTCCTTGTATGTCCACACATCCATCTCGACTTTCTCATTTCTGCAATATGCATCTTCTTATCATGTGAGTTTTTTGACTCGCCAACACTCCAACTCATAGAACAAAGATGCATGGTCTAATGTCACAACCCGAGCCTAGGGCCTAGGAGTGGCATGACAAATGGGAACCTAAAAGTCCCCAAACAAGCCTCATAGCATCCATATACACATCATTAGTTTAGAAGCGCATAATTAAACATCAAGCACATAATTCTAAGGGAAACAGGACTTTGGACTCAAGCTATGGGGATGTCATAGGGAAAGAGATTTGCATGAATTCACATAGCAAATAAAAACGAAGGGACGAGTAAGTATAACTCATGCTATGGGGACAGAAGGGAGTTAGGACTTTTAACATTCTCGCATCTCATCATAATCACATCATAACACCAACATCATAAGATAGACATAAACCTAGCCTCCATGAGTAATAACATAGAAAACTCACACATAAAGTTTACATGACGTCCAACAATACCTCTAGGTCATAGATAGGACGGGGGCTAAGACATGTCCTGGACTCACCCTCTACATAAAAGACATGAGATAGACATAATATAAAGTAGGTAGATAGAAGGTGAATTTTGTCCTTGGAATAAAGGACTCACCACAAGCACAATCTCATAAATCCAATCTAGCCGTGAAGAAGTGGATAAGGAAAGTCTCAGGTCCCTACATGGTTAGATCGTGTAGGCAAAAAGTATGTCTTAGTACATTTGAATGTACTAAGTATGCGGGCATACAAATTCTTATGAACATGTTAACCTACAATCATGGTTAGTTGACAAGGGCACATGTATATAAAAGAAAGTATATAGGAAAGAATATAATCTCAATATGCGTTTAACTCCATGATGCACAAATGTCATAATACTTAAACATACGAGAATTTGACCTCAACCAACATATAAGACCTAGCGAGCTATTACTTGGAATTCCAATGTTCACCCTACATCGGTGAAAATGGTAGGTTACTTGCCAAAGGTAGCCCCCATTTAAAAAGAGGAATACACCATCCCTGAAAAGGGGAATAAACCATCTTAAAAAGGGGAATAAGCATAATCGTATGTTGGCACTGAAACGCCGCAAAAATGTGCTTCGAAATCCCCATAATCGTAATTTTCATATATCTCAAAATATAGGTGTGATATCGAAAATTTGATTTTATATTCTCGATCAGGGGGCAAAATTGAGTAGAAAATGACTATAACCCAGATTTTAGAGGACCCGTAGCGAAAAGAATATTTTGCAAATCTTTAATTTCCAATATACATCCGCGACCAGGCCGCGACGTGGACTGGGTGTAGATTTATGTTAATTCTTCCTCTGCGATGGGTCCGCATAGCGGACCAATACAATTTTTTCCTTAATTTTCCTATGTCGGCCAAGGGTATTGGGGTCATAGCCCCATGCCAACTTATGCATAAAAATACCTATACTTAGCCATTTTTCAACTCTATATCACTCAAAAGCCTCACAAAAACCTCTCCAAGACTTAACCAAATATCTCATTCAAAATTCAAGTATTTCAAGCTTAACTTTGGAACTCAATGATTTACTTCAAGCTCTAAGTTTCCTCCAAGCTCAACTCAAGAAAACCCAAGTTTGAGGTATGTGGGTTTTATCCATTGGGTCCTTTCACCCATGGAGCCCAATCTTACTTTTTATGAAAATTGCATGTTTTAAAGTTTTATCATCTACGAGTATCTTTTATTGTGGATTATGAGTATAAATTATGTTAGAGTTTTATGAAATATTGATTGATTATGCATGACTACCTATTTCAAGCTTATACCATGATTTGATTATATCTATTGAGACTATGCATGATTTGAGCTATGAAACCATGATCTATTATGAGATTTGATGATGAATTTCAAGGTACCCTACATAGGGGTTTTACTACATGTTGGTGGGTTTATTTTCATTAAGTTTTCTCATCTTATTTCACTTTTGAATTGCATGGTTTTGAACTAGCATCATGAACCCGCCATGTCTTTGATAAAATTTCAAGTCAAGAATTCTCAAGTTATTGATGATCTATTTAATGATTTACAAGTCAAGTGACTATATGATGATGAAGGGCTTTCAAGTATGTATTGAATTCATGAAAAGTATCTATGATGTTACAAGTATCATGTTAAGCCTTATTTTAAGATTTTTACCTCTTTTGAGCTATTCATGTTAAAGCAAGGTTCATGTATGATTATGATCTACTCTCATGTTTCACGTTAGGCTCACCATTAGAGGTCAAGCATGTTTATGAGCTACTCAAGTCATGTTCTTACAAGCTATTCATGTTATGATTAAAGTATGATTAATTAGTGAGCCAGGTGTTACGTATCGCCATATCCCTCTACTCAAGTCATGTTCTTACAAGCTATTCATGTTATGATTAAAGTATGATTAATTCAAGTATTCTGTGGGATTAGACTTAGCACCGATGGAGTGGATGTCAGCATGGACTATCTTCAAGGGTCCATACTCTTTTCTTCAAACTATGTGCCAATCTAGGATCATACCTTAACCTTGCTATACTAGTGGATTAATTTAGTACACTTTATCATGAAATCCACCCCGAAATGAGATGGGTTCTCGTAAGTGGGTTACTTCTCCAAAATGGGACGGGCTCCCGTAAGGTGAAGTATGATTTACCTTGGCAGATAGATCACCTCTTTATCGATGAGGGGTAATCATTGGGATTTCAAGTTGTAGCTCGCTTGGTCTTACTTTTGTTGGTTAGGGTCTCTTCCCACACATGTATCATGTTCTATGTAAGTTGAATGATTTACAAGCATGTTTTACTTCAAGCATTGATCATACATGCCATATTGAGATTACACTTATCTATTGCTTATTATTATGCATTTTGACTATATTGACTTATATCTTATTGCATTGCATCCTACATACTTAGTACATTCAAACGTACTAACGCATACTCCATGCCTACATGATATTATTATGTAGGGACCAGAGCACCACTTGATCATCCTCTTCGTGGCTAGTTGATACTTTTGAGATAAGCTTTGGTGAGTCCTCAAGTCCGAGGACACTATCTCCCTTATTCTTGCTATTTTAAGACTCTTTATGTTGAACGCTTGTTATTACGAGGGTGAGCCCGGAGAGTATCTTGGCCCTTGTTCCATTCCATGTTAGAGATGTTATTGGATATTTTGATGTACTTATACTATGAGTTTGACTCTTTATGCTTTAATGGGTAACAAAGACTACCCTTAGTTCCACTTCCCTTTTTATTATATCTCTTATTGTTGTTTACTTTGCTTCCGCATCCAAGAATGTGTGATTGATATGCTAAGAGGCTTCTTTGGGTTCCTTCGGGTTCCCATTCACTGTGTCACATCTAAGCTCTAGGTTTGGTTCATGAAAAACTTGGTATCAGAGCATTAGGTTGTTAATAATCCTCGAAATCCAACACACCGCATTAATTAGAGTCTTATTCATAGTTGTAAAACGCGCCACAACTGTGAGTAAGAGGCTATGAGACGTTTAGGAAATGTTTCACTTCTTCATGATCTATGTCGTGCGGTAGAGCTAAGTCCTTGTCACAATCCAATCCCGTGGGCCGAGTTTAGTGCCCGAAGTAGGCCCCAAACACAATCACAAAGCCGAATTTCAAATGAATGACTTATGTTCACAAATATTTCGGCAAAGGTTTTTTTGTTTTATATACTAACCCAAAATAACCCTGCACTCGGAAAAATTCTAACAGATGCAACACCGAATAAACAGAATATCATATACATATAGAATTGCCGACAAGGCCACAATGGCAGGTAAACCGCTCAACATATATATCCTACATGTCTAGTCATATACACTGGGCACAACCCATATATATACGCGTCCACAGACCTCTAAACAGAGTGACAGAATCATAGGACGGGGCAGGGTCCGGTCGTACCCTTGAACAAATATATGTAATGCAATAAGCGAATATATACTAAATAGATTGACAGAATCATAGGACGAGACAGGGCCCCTCCGTACCCCTGAACGAATATATGCAATGCAACAAACGAATATATACCAAACGTAGGCTCCAAAGTAGAGGAGCACTCCAAACAGCAGAAGGAGATCCTAAGCTGATGGGTTACCAACTGTTCTTTAATACCTGCGGGCATGAAATGCAACCCCTGAAAAAAGGGGATCAGTACAAAATATGTACCGAATATGTATAGTAGAAAGTGCATAATATAAATCAGAGTAATAATCAAAAGCAAAATCATAGTAAGTCGACGCATATCCAAAATATCAAAATACTTACTTTTCAACACACAACCGATGCATATCCAAAATATCAAAATGCTTACTTTCCAAAAAATACAAAATCATGCATAGGCGCAAGAAATATGGTCGCCCGCTCGTCAATGGTGCCATAACACCAGAAAGTTACAAAATCTCCGAATCCCTGTCCATATCAAATACAGGATAGGTAAGCCAGGCGCTACGTATCGCCGTCCCCGTACTAACCCAGCCCATACCATAACCAAAAATAGGATAAGTGAGCCAGGCGCTACATATCGCCGTCCCTGCACTCACCCAACCACAACATAACGTGTAAGTGAGCCAGGTGTTACGTATCGCCATATCCCTGTACTCCCGCGCTAGTGAGCCAGGTGTTACATATCGCCATATCCCTGTACTCACATATCATATATCACAACACAGAAATATCATAAGTGAGTCGGGCGCTACGTATCGCCGTACCCATACTCACCCAGCGTAGCATAGCACCCAACACCACATAACAAACAAGTGAGTCAGGCCTTGCGTATTGCCGTCCCCGTACTCGCCGCCCAAATCCAATATAACTCCGGACTGTATCAAAATGCGCACGATAATTAATCGGCCTGGGAACCGGTGATC
>DF364274.1:4377-20083 GCA_000787875.1 Solanum virginianum | reverse complement strand
CCCATCTTTATTGTGAGCATATGGCAAGAGCATAATATTTCATTAATGACTGCTGCCAAACTCATAAGTGATTTATGATGAAAAGTTATCTACATTCAGGTGTTACAACTATGAGTTTTAGCTAATTGTAGTTATATTGGTTTATGGATATTATAATTCAGATAAAGATATACTCTAGTTGTTTAAATGACAATTAACCTATCTAAAATATTCAAGAGGTATAAGCTTCTTAGTATTGATAATGAATACATAGTATGATGTAAAATTGATTAATAATCACTACATAATCCATATATAATATATTTAACATCTTATACATCAACTGTACATTTATCATACACTAAATATTAGCTTATTATCACTGAATTCACCTGACTTAAAACTTTTTTTTTAAAACAAAAACTAAATTGCTCAAAATCTCTCAAACTTCAATATACTTTTTTTGAAACTATTGCATTTTACTTGTAAAAATTATACATAAATATATAATGTATAATCAATGAATAATCACTTAATATTCCATATGTATATCTTATACATTAGTTAAATAATCACTTAATAATTTATATGTATATCTTATACATTAGTTATGCACTAAATATGAACCTAGGAAAAATAAAGAAAATGTTACTCCATAGGACAATGATGGTTATGTTTTTTTTTTTTTTTATGTGTGTGAAAAATAGAAAAGTTGGCTATAACGGTATATGAAATATAGAGTTGCGCTAGTTTGAGTAATACCACGAAGAATTAGGTTATTTTTAGTTTACTATTGTAATGAGTTGTTAATCGGTTTAATTTTTTGGATAAAATTAGCTCATGAAAATATGACTCGTTTAATTCACTCAATTTTAAGTGGATTATCGACCTGTTGATTTGTTAACTCAGCTCATTTTAGTCCAATTCACTTGATTTTGGTAATTAACTTTTCATTAACCCCGAAAGTAAAGTAATTATAAATCTTACACATTAACACAATCTGCCTAGTCCAGGACTGATTCTATCTCTGCATACTACATTATTAACCAAGTAACTAAACAAAACTAATCAAAACTCTTGAACTTAACTCTATTTAATCAATAACTAATATGTATATTTACTAAGCAACACTTTTACATGTACATTCTGTTATAATTAATCCTCTACACTTGAATCCTTCTTCACAATGACTCTTGTATTCCTTTCTGTTAATTTGACTGTATTTTTGCATAATCTGGGTAGAAAGTTGATGTATAATATGTATAATTCGATAAGAAATGTCACTCCATTTTTGGGTTGTTTCTTATTATTTTGGTCCTCGTTTTAACTCAATTTTTGACTATAGACTCGAGATGGTATAAGGATCATTTTACGGGGGTTGGTTCGGTATTTCAAGCATAGGCCCCATTTTTCCCCGTTTTAGTTGCAACTATCGTATCTTCTCCCGTTTCTTAAGATATTATAGCCAAAACAGCCATATTGATGTTGTGATGTATGTTTTGACAACTGAGCAACATTTAGAGGCCATCAAGAAGGGAAAAGCTAGTGTGAACTGATTTGGAGTGCGTGGATTCGCCTTCCAGGTAGGCAAGGCTTTCCTTACCTCTAGACTGAGCTGAAATACATATATATTGGGGGTTGGTTTATGGTTGAAAGTTTTAGTAAAATAAGTATAAATATTGTGAGGTTGATTATTAGTTATCCTTTCTATGCATTTAAACACTGTTGTCATGATTTATTAATATATGTTTTCCTAGATGATTGTTGTACTTAGCATATGGGGTAACTATGGTTATCTTGGGATATTTGTGGTTGTTCTAGACTGTACTAGCTGTGATCACTCTAGTAGTTGAGTTCTGGCAGTTTAGAACCACAATAAGGCCTGGTAAGGGTTGATTATAGGCTAATGCCCTGTGACAGGTATGTATTCTCGCTTAACTCCTGTATGTAGGAATGTGTAGCTAATGCTACTAGATATGCTAGATGTGAGGTTGTTTGTTGATTACACGTCGTACTGTGGACTGACTCTGGTGGATAGGGTTCCAATGGGTTGATTTGTTTTGGATACATATGATACAACCATACTATGGACTAATTTGGTATAGATATGACTCTATTAGACTTGGTTATGCTAGATACTTGTGATATACCTATCAATTATTCTTGGGTGTAGGGCCCTGTTGATTATTTTTGGGTTTGGGACCTTGTTGATACCTTAGGTCTAGGACCCTGCTGTTTATTCTCTGACTCGTTATTCTCCGGGGGCCTTAGCCTAGGCTTAAGCTGACGCTGCCCTAAATACACTTTGCATAGAGCCACACAGATACTTAGATGATTATCCATATAATTTTGTATACAACTGTTAGTCTTTATGCATTTGTTATCCTTACCTGAGGCTGGGATTAGCTAGTGTTATTTGAGGGATGGTGACATACAGTTATGTGGATTGGATTGGGCGGTATATATATGTTGTGAGTGTCGTTACCTACGTTCACACTGGGCATGATATGACTTTGGAGTTCTGGATCTGATAGCCTGGTTGAGTGAGTGACTGTTTGATACCTCGAGTCCTAGATGATGCTCCTCGTCGCTATTCGAGCTCCGGTGGTCACGTTTGAGTGTCTGAGACCTGGTGTCGTACCCCGTGGTCTGAGTCTAGTGACTATGACTGGGATAGCGGGTGGCAAATATTGATTTTGAGGTTCGAGCACCTGTTGATTTTTATTGGGTTTGAGGCCCAGTTAGTTTTCCTTGGGTTCGAGGCCTGATGTCTGTCAAAATACAGCACTTTTGATACTTAAAACTTAGGATTTTGTGTGTTCTCAATATGATATTTGTGGATTTTTTGTGTTTTCTGATTATATTTGCTGTATTATAGGTTGGCCATTATTTGGGGGAAAATTGCAGAAGTTGTTAGTTTTTACTCTTGTACAAGACTTTCCACGGGTCGTAGAGCATTCTATGAGTCATAGATAGGTTATGTGAGGATTTTCAGTAAGGGGCTACTTGTTGAAATTGAAGTCTACGAACATGCAAACGAGTCATGGAGTAGTTTACAAGTTGTAGAATATTTTTCGTGCCCTGAGGATTAGAGAAGTGGACTTGCAGGAAAGTTATTAGACGAAACCACCTTTACAGGTTGTAAACCACTTTATGAGTCATAAAAGGGTGTCATAGAAGTGAAGTCTAAAATTTCAGTAGCTGATTATGAGCCCCCGACTACGAGCCATAAAAGACAATACAGGTCGTAAAGTACCTTTCGTATAGCGTGCCGACCAATTTTCTTAATTTATTTTTTAATTATTATAAATAGGTTTTTTTAGGTTATTTTTCACAAGTTCTAGTCAGTTCACATCAGTTTTGTGTAGTTTTAGGTTAAGTGCTTAGAGAGCTCAATATTCTTAGAGAGAAAATTGTGAGAGAGTCTTTGAGAATACTTGTGGTGTAATTTGACCTTCAAGCTTGTGATTTTCATTGACTTTGGATTTGCTTATTCTTAATTCAATTGTGTAAGTGTTTAATTGTGTCTTCTTTATGAAGGTTGTGATTTTCATTGACTTTGGATTTGCTTATTCTTAATTCAATTGTGTAAGTGTTTAATTGTGTCTTCTTTATTCATAATCTCTTCATCTACACATAGCATGAGTAGCTAAATCCAATACTAGGGTTGTGGGAACCATGAAGAACTAACAAAGTAAAACCGGATAATTCACAATTCTTGGAAGGTGTTTATGAAACTAGGCCAAGGGTAGGTTGTACTAGGACTAATAGGTAATGGTTAGTAATTTACACTATGGAGATGAGCCAAGTCACATAGTGAAATTTGCCTCTCACCTTCGACCAAAGGGCTTAGTGAACTTAAATTATCGTCCTGCATGCTATACACTAGACACGGAATAGTTCATTCATATATACAAAATAGTGCAAGCACTCATAATGCTCAAAGAGCCATAATCATAGATATTTATGTGATCACATTCTTGTCATAACCAATATCTTATCAAAATCATATCATAAAACATAATTGGGCTTAACCCACTTCATAATTTTCATAAAAACCCAATGTTCATGAATGCATATACCATGAATGATGTGAGAATAGCATGGGTAATTGAGATTCAAAATTAAATCAATAATATAATATAAAATTGGAGTAAAATTCATAATTAAATCCACATCTAAATCATAATACAAATCACTCATGTATAAATCAAGCTTTAAAGGGGACATGCATCTTCATAACTTCAGTGTAAATCATCATAATAGGGCTTAAAGTAACTTCAAATCAGAAATAAAGTACGGCCCATACATCAATTAAATTTAATAAACTAAAATAATGAAAACCAACATTTAAAGTAAGCTTAATTTCATGGGAAATTGCTTGAAAAGATTTGGGTCTCCTTGATTGAAAGGAACAAAAGATCAAAACCCACATACCTTGCTTAAAAAGATGAATTTGAGAAGAATTTAGCTTGAAGTTGAAAACTCAATTGAATCCTAGCTTGAATCTTAAAAATGAAACTTGGAGAAAATTTTGAGAGTTTGATTTTAGAAACTAAGGGTTAGTCTTAAATAAGGGGTTAGAATTAGTATAAGAGAAGCTTAGCAAGGTAAAGTGGGGGGTGTCTAAAGGTCTTAAAAATCCTTGGGGATGGGTCAAAATATCAAAAATACCTCTTTAAATTTTGTCTATAACTTCTCACGGGTGGTAAAGCTCTTCACGGTCCTTGGAGGCTCCCCGTCTAACCCAGACAGATTATACGAAAAGAGCATAACTTCTTGCTCCAAACTCAAAATGAGGTGAAACTGGATGCGTTGGAAAGATAATACAAAGAGCTTCAATTTGACAAGTTGTGGACCACCAGTTTCTTTTGTGCTAAGAGATATGATCATTTAAAGTTGATCCTTCTATCGATACTTGTGAAAAACTTAGCCAATGGAATTCCTTTGAACTTGGCTTGATGTAGAAGACTTATGATAGCCTTAAGCAACGTAAATAAGCTTGAATTGAGAGCTTGAAAGAAACTTAGCTTGATCTTGAAGATCCCATACTTAGAAATTTTCAATGAAGTCACTTCATGGGAGGCCACACAGATCTGTAGTGTCACACGGGCCGTGACACTACCCGTGCCCCTCTCCTTAGAAAAATTCCACGATCAAGTTATGAGACAGTGATTCCATACTTAGAAAAATTTCACTTTGGAAGCCTTACGGGTGGCCACACGAGCCATGACACCCCACATGAGTCGTGAACTTGGCCGTGTGACAATACTTAGTCCCAAAACTTTTTCAGAACCAAATTTGCATGCTCCATTGAGGTCGTACAAAGTCCGGGTCCTTACATCATCTCTCCCTTGGAAACATTCATCCTCGAATATGCTAGAACAAGGATTGAAAGGCTTGACTTAAAACATGAAACATTTGAACACAAGGTACAATGCATAATTCATCATTTTAAAATCATAAAGTCCTTAAAACTCATAACAAAATGTATTTAAATCATTCAAAACATCTTAAAAATCATTTTCGTGCACGTGTATGCATGTCATGTCATGAAACTAAAGAGTGAAAGAATTTGGACCATTAGGAATAGGAAGAACCTAATACCATAGGCTTGAGTAGATTGGAAAGGATAGAGGTATCGTTGCATCATACTTGATTCCACTTCCCATGTAGCACTTTCAGTATGTTGATCCTTATTGCGAAGCCTCTCCACTTGCCCATCCAAGATCTCAACCAGAATTTCCTCATAAGACAAGTTCTCTACAACCTCAATACCTTCCAAAGACACAATAGGTACTAGGATCACGAATCAATTTCCTCAATATGAATACATGGGAAAATTGGGTGAATAGAATCAAGTGCGAGGCAAGTCCAGCCTATAAGTCACATTCCCAATCCACTCAACAATCCCATAAGGACATATATATCGGGGGCTTATCTTTCCCTCCTTCCCAAAATGCATCATACCTTTCATAGGTGAGACCTTCATAAATACCCAATAATCAATACAAAACTCAAAATCCTTTTTTCTTACATCCAAATAAGAATTTTGATGACTTTGAACCATCTTCAACCTTTCCCTAATCAATTTCTCTCTCCCATAGCCTCCAACACCAAATTCGGGCCTATGGAAGTCATTTCATCTAACTCAAACCACCCCACCGGAGATCTACACTTTTACTCTTTAAAGCCCCAAACAGTGCTATACCAATGCTAGCATAAAAGCTATTGTTGTAGGCAAACTCAATAAGTGGTAGATGATCACCCCAAATAAACCTTGATTTCTAACACACAAGACCTCGACATGTCCTGTAAAGTTTGAATTGTCCTCTCGGCTTGCCAACGAATCAACGATGCAAACCAGAACTTAACTTCACCTTAGTGGCAAGACCCTCCTTAAGATAATTTCCAAGAGTTAGAAGTAAGTTGGGTACCACAATCTGATATAATAAAGGTAGGCTCACCATCCAGTCTAACTAACTCCCAAATATATAACTTGGCATTGCCTCTCTTCGTACCATGCCACCAATACACTTTTCTCAAACCCTAATACCTCTTAGTAGATCTTGGGTGAATAGAATAATGAGATTTATGGGTTTTACTCATGATCATTTCCTTTAGACCATCAACATTCAAAATATACAATCGATCTTGGTACCGAATTATACCATCTCCCCTTTAGGAGAAAACCTCTATATTATTGGCAACTAAACTCTTCAACACAACCAATGATGGGTCTAAGTCTTGGTTAGCCTTAACATCAACAACCACAAAAAATTTGGCCCTATTCTGAACATGAACACCACCATTATTAGAATTAGTCAACCTTATACCCAATCTAGCCAAATGATGAACATCATTTGTCAACTCTTTCTTCCCTTCATCAACATAAGCCACACTTTCCACAGATAGCCTACTAGGAGCATCAGTTATAACATTTGCCTCGCCAAAATTACATTGGACACTCATGTCATAGCCCTTAAAGAGTTCCAACCCTCTCCTTAGTCTCAAGTTAAGATCCCTTTGAGTGACCATATATTGTAAACTCTTGTGTTCAAAGAAGACATCAACATGCACCTCATACAATTAGTGTCTCCAAATCTTCAAGGCAAACACTACCGTCGCTAACTCAAGGTCATGAGTCGGGTAATTACGCTCATGTACCTCCAATTGCCTTGATTTGTAAGCTATCACCTTAATATGTTGCATAAGTACATAACCTAGCCCAAAATGAGAAGCATCACAATATATCACCAACCTATCTAAGCCATCCAATAAAGTCAAAATAGAAGCCGATGTAAGCAGACCTTTCAAAGTCTGAAAACTCACTTTACACTCATTTGACCATACAAACTTAGCCTTTTTTCAAGTTAACTTGATCAATGAAGATGTAATAGATGAGAAACCTTTAAAAAAACTTCTATAATAACCAGCAAATCCAAGAAAAACTTTGAATACCCGAAGGGGCAAGGTTGTTAAACAATGCACATCCTTCACCAACTCCTTTTTGCTCATCTATAAGATTAGCTATAACATCTTCCCTGCCTGGATTATATTACGAGCCCAAAGTAATTCTCCCTATTCGATAGGGAGGGATGGAGATAGAAAATCTCAAGCCACGTTCCATGGCATGATAAGAATCATGGAAAAGTGAGACATTTCCTCAAATGCCTTGAAGCCTCCTAGACATAGATGTGGTGCACTTCATACCCATGAATAAGACTCTACTTGACATGACATATTTGACTTCGAGGATCATTTATAAACCTAGTGCTCTGATACTATCTCTCTCATGATCCGGACCTAAGGTCTAGGAGTAACATGGTGAATGGGAACTCGAGAGTCCCCAAACAAGCCTCAAAGTATCCAAATTCACATCATCAGTTCAGAAGCGCATTTGAATAGTAAACACATAGTTCTAAGGGACAAAAAAGTATGACTCACACTATGGTGATATCATAAGGAAAGGGATTAACATGGATTCACATAACACGTAGGACATAAAGACTAAGGGGCTAGTAAGTATGACTCACTCTATGGGGGCAATTCAGGACTTAGGATCTTTCACATTTCCACATCAAACATCCATACATATCATAATTCTCATAATCAATCCATGATAGTCATATCCAATAGATAACCATAATCATAAGCATCAAATAAGACACATAACATATAAATTCGATGAGAGTCTACAAGATGTCCGACAATGCCTCTAGTCATAAGATAAGATAAGGACAAGATATGTCCCAGGCTCACCCTCAAAGTAAATAACACAAATGGAAGCAACATAGGTAGAGAAATAGTGGCTTGTCCTTGGAAGATAGGACTTACCATAACAAATATCTCACATCCGATCTAGCATCAAATGGTGGATGAAGGTAATCTCCGATCCCTGCATGGTTAGATCATGTAGGCAAAAGTATGCATTAGTACATTTGAATGTACTAAGTATGCATGCATGCAATATATATAACTTATCAAACCTGCATTTCAATGTTAGATGACAAGGGCACATAATATAGAAAGAATCATACATCCAAATAAAGGTAGTATACAATATGTCATGAATTCCATGATGCATGAAATGCAAAGATGCTCATATATAGTGGGGATGTGACCTCAATCTATATATAAGACCAAGCGAGCTATTACTTGAAATTTTGATGTTATCCCCACACTGGAAAAGAGGTTATCTACTTGCCAAAGGTAAACCATACTTCTCTTACGGGCCTCCCATTTTGGAGAAGTAACCTTCCTTACGGGTCTCCCATTTTGGATAGGATTTACATATCATTTCTAGCGAGTCATGCCTCAACTAATCAGATGAGCCTCTTATCTTTCTAGTGGGTCATACCTCAACTAACGGAATGAGTATCAGATCTTTCTAGCAAGTCATGCCTCAACTAATGGGATGAGTCTCAGATCTAAATACCTATGCTGACACATAGTTCAAGGAAAGAGAGAGGGCCTTTGGGTATAGTCCTGATGCCCCCAATATATCGGTACTAAGTCAAAATATCCTATGAGAATACATAACATATACATGCTTTCTAAAGAGACAATAGTCATTTCAAACCCTTTCAATGCATATTTAGGCTTAAAAGTCAAACAAATTCATAATAATTCTTTCTTAGGCTCAAATACCAAAAGATAGTCATAATTCATAATTCTCATGCATCGGAGTAGCTCATTCATATATACAAAATGGTGCAAGCATCCATAATGCTCAAAGAGCCATAATCATAGACATTTATATGATCATATTCTTGTCATAACCAATATCTTATCAAAATCATATCATAAAACATAATTGGGCTTAACCCACTTCATAATTTTCATAAAAAAATCCAATGTTTATGAACGCATATGCCATGAATGATGTGAGAATAGCATGGGTAATTGAGATTCAAACTTAAATCAATAATATAATATAAAACTAAAGTAAAATTCATAATTAAATCAACATCTAAATCATAATATAAATCACCTATGCATAATCAAGCTTTAAAGGGGACATGCATCTTTATAACTTCAATGTAAATCATCATAATAGGGATTAAAGTAACTTTAAATCATAAATAAAGTATAACTCATACATCAATTGAATTTAATAAATCAAAATAATGAAAATTTATATTTAAAGTAAGCTTAATTTCATAAAAAATTGCTTGAAAAGATTTGGGTCTCCCTGATTGAAAGGAACCAAGGATCAAAACCCACATACCTTGATCAAGAAGATACATTTGAGAAGAATTTAGCTTGAAGTTGGAACCTCAATTGAATCCTAGCTTGAATCTTAAAGATTGGACTTGGAGAGAATTTTGAGAGATTGATTTTAGAAACTAAGGGTTAGTCTTGAATGAGGGTTTAGAATTAGTGTAGGGAAAGTTTAGGAATGTAAAAAGGGGAGGGGGTTTAAAGGTCTTAAAAAACTTTGGGGATGGGTCAAAATATCAAAAACACATCAATAAAATGCCCTTTTAAATTTTATCCGTAACTTCTCACGACTAGCTTCATGGGTCATGAAGCTTTTTGCTCTTCATGGGTTGTGAAGGCTCCCTGTCTAGCCCAGACAGATTCTACAAAAAAAAGGCATAACTTCTTGCTCCAAAGTCAAAATGAGGTAAAATTGGATGCGTTAGAAAGATAATTCAAAGAGCTTCAATTTGATAGGTTGTCGGCTACCCATTTTCTTTTTTTGCTAAGATATATGACCATTTAAAGTTGATCCTTTCTATTTGTACTTGTAAAAACTTAGTCAATGGAATTCCTTTGAACTTGACTTGATATAGGAGACCCATGATAGTCTTAAAGTACCCAAATAATCTTGAATTGAGGGCTTGAAAGTGAACTTAGTTTGAGCTTGAAAGTGAACTTAGTTTGAGCTTGAAGATCCCACACTTAGAATTGTTCAACAAAGTCACCTTCACGGGAGGCCACACAGATGTGTAGTGTCACAGGGGCCGTGACACTGCCTGTACCCCTCTACTTGGAAAACTTCATGAACAAACTATAAGATGGTGATTCCATACTTAGAAAAATTTCACTCCGAAACCCTTATGGGTGGCCACACGGGTCGTGACACCCCACACGACCATGAACTTAATTATGTGACAATACTTGGTCCCAAAACATTTTCGTAACCAAAATTTCATGCTCTATTGAGGTCGTACAAGTCTGGGTCCTTACACTCTGGCCACCATCAACCTAAATTCTAGCAAGAATTCCAACTGACCTAGGATTTTGCTTCTACTCACCTCTTTCCTCTTCTTCAAGTTAATCTCAGTTCTTAGTAAGTTTTTGATTTAATTACAACCCTTAATTTGTCTTGTATGAATGAGTGATTTGAATATTATGTTGGGTATGGAGTTTAGAAAGAAAATCATTGTTTGAATTTGATTGTGATTAGTTGAAATTAGGTTGCCCAAGCTTGATTTTTGTCTCGGTCCAAAATTAGGTGTTATGGCCTTGTGTAAATGTTAATTTTTTGCCTATTTTGTCACTCACCTTAAGTGATTGAATGATTATGATTGTGCATTGGTGGGTGATGACATAGGTACATGATATTGCTTGAATCAACTAGAAGGGGACCCATTATTATTGTTGATTATGATTGTGCATTGGTGGGTGATGACATAGGTACATGATATTGCTTGAATCAACTAGAGGTGATCGAAATTTATGGATAATTTATGCTAAATCACTCTCGATGGGGTGTATGTGTGTTGAACATGTTAGGGCTGATGGGTGTAGTGTTGAAATCTTTTGGGTGCATGTGTTTTTTCTTCGATGCGGATAATATATTTATTGAAAATGTCTTTTGAGGTCATGTGATAGAGTTAGAAACTTAGGTGACTGAATTTTCTAGTTCACGAGTGGCTTTTACGACCCGTGGTACAATCTATGAGTCATAATTTCCCCTCATGTAAAATTCCAAAAACTTGATATTTCTGAGTATCTATCAGACGAGACCGTCTATGAGTCAGTGATCACTTTACGGCTCGTAGATAGGTCTCGTAGATCCTTGCCTGAAGTTAATTACTTACTGGAATTCTCTATGACCCTAGTCTATGACTCATAAATCACTTTATGAGTCTATCTAGTCTCTTAGACTTTTCTAGTAACCAAATTAGTTTGAACCACTAGTTTATGAAAGCTCTTTATGGCCTATAGTATTCACTACGACTCGTAAAGGGGCCTTCGTAAAACCCTTCTACAACTAAATCTAGATAAATTCTTGTATATTAATTCCTGATTTGTAGGCTAACCATGGTGCATATATGTTGATGTTTCGAGTACTATGGCCCCAAAGGCCAAACACGCAGAGATCGAGGCTATGGGGAGGAGGCTCAGGGATGAGCCTTCGAAAGATTATCAAATCACTCAACTAAGTGGTTCACTAGAGGTCCTAAATATCCAACTAGACCGAGAGACTACTATATGACAGACCAGAGCCACAACCAGAGACAGCAATGGAGCGGGCTACCATAGATGAGTCCATTCGGAGAGGAATCTAGCTCCGAGAGAGGCTCTGAGGATAGATCAGAGGTTGAGTCCTTCATTGCACCCCAATCATCACTATCTACACTGGATACCTTCACTAGTCGGTGGTGCATCAAGGACATAGAGGTGATTTACAGAGAGGGCATGCAGCCGAAAGAGTAGGGTAAGCCAGTCCATTCCATCTATGAGGAGCCCCTAAGTTATATTAGACAGACTTAGCCGTGTCCCCGGTCTCCAAGATATGATGATTCGGTATGGGCTCGACTAGCTCACATATGCCCTCGGATGATACTCCCTGACCATTATGAGGAAGTCTTGTGCCTCTTATGCAGCCACAGTCCAGCTTTCCCTTCCCAAGGGGAAGAAAGCCCTTGCTCAGCCCAGACTGATAGAGACGCGAGTGAGGGGCCAGCGGTAGATATATTAGAGGAGACCATCTGTCGTATGTTATTTGGTCCTGAGTCTCGTGCCCCCAGATCCTAGGGCAGACAAGAGACCCACTAGTGATGAAGGATCCTGAGTGACAAGCCACATTGATTAGATGGGTGGCTTGGTATATTACAGAGTAGGGTCCCGGAACCTACTATGGTCGCCACTCACTCAGAGACTATCATCAAGGCTTTGCTCAGCTTTCCCACCAAAATTTTCATGGTCTATTGTTCGTTCATGCATCTAACCGACACTTGCTGATAATACTTTGACGCTGGAGCATGCGGTTTTGGTCACCAGTATCTTAGCTGGCTATGATATTGACTGGGCCTGCCTCATCACTGAGCAGATACATAAGGTTGTATTGAAGAGGTCCAACTCTATCCCATTCCAATGCTTGATCTATAAGCTTTGTTTAGAGTCTAGGGTAGATATATTACACCAGTTGGACCAAATGATTGAGGCCCAACATGATAACCTCGTGCTTGTCATAATTGAGTTATCACGTGCACCAGTTTTCCTTGGTTTACTAAATAGTTATCTGATCTTGTTTTTAAAAGTTGTGTGGGTATCTGAGTCTGCGATGTATGTGGATCCCAGCTTGATTAAGGCTGAAGAGAACCCATTGGCACTCCGGCGAGCACAGCCTTCACCCATGCCTAAGATATTTGCCCCAGCGCCACCACCTGAGGGTTATGAGACTGCCACCACTACTGCCGCTACTGCTACTAAGGAGAGGCCCCCACAACCCAAGGCAAATGATGAAAGGGGACCCATTATTATTGTTCCTGCACCACAAGCCACTACTTCATAACCTTTTACCGCGGGCATGATCTACGTATCCACCGCATCTATATAGGCCTTGGCGTAGAGGTTATCTATGCTGAGTCATAATTGACTCAACTTATTCTTCAGATCAGGCCATGGGTCTGCCAGGCTATTGCAGATTCAGAGGGTCGGTCGCAGGCATTCACGATTGCTACTATTTAAGATTGTATTTCTACCGTGGATGCCCACATCGACACTTTCGAGGAGAGGGTGTAGAAGATATTGGACAAGGCCCGACCTTCAGACTTGTCATCCATACAAAAGAAGATCCAGCAACTCCGCACTAACATGATAACATCACTAGCGGCACCAGTCACACTACAAGAGATGATATCTTCAGTGCCAATGTTTGACTTATTTGCTCTTGAGGAGCCTACCTAGTCTTCCCTCGGGAAGAGACCTTGCATGGATGAGGATCCAGAGGAAAGACATGAACGTACGAGTAGGACAGAGGAGGAGAAGCTTGAGCTTGCCTTGATGAGATCAAAATAGGATAAAGAGCTGAGATGAGTTCGAGCGACGGAGTAGGTGAGACCAGGTATTTTTTTTTACCCCTTATGTGTTATTTTGCTTGATTTTATGCATTGGGGATTATGCACATCTTTTTTTATGAGGTGTGGGTAGCTATGAGCCTTAGTGAAGTCTGAGTAGCTTATGGTCCATAAGTACCCTAATTTTTTATCTCGAGATTTTCTTACATGGGTTCGTTTTCCATGTAGATATTTATTTTTTGTTGAACCAGCACGCCCGGGGTTTTCTTGCATGTGTTCTTTTTTCTTGAGGATTTAATTCTTTTTGAACCGGTATGTTTTAGGTATCATTTGTAGCATATAGTACAAAAACTTATGGCATATAGCAAGTTTTTGTGTTTTGTTTGAAAAAGGATACCCACTAAGATTTTTGATTAAGTGGTTAGATAGTAACCATGCATGTTTAGGTGTCTGACAATATCTGTTCTTATAAGTGAGGGTACATTGAGATAAAAAAAACATGATATGTGAGTCTTTTGTTGATAATGTATGTAGTGCCATGTGATTGTGAGCATAATTTGATAAATTCATTTATTTTGTACTAATTCAAAACTTGTCATGTTACTTTAAGTTAAATTATAGATTAATTGGATTAGCAAAGGATCTTATGTCATTGTTCTTAAATAGTCCACTTTAGCCTAAAAATAATCAACCAAATTGATGATATATCCTTTGTTCTTATTGTTTGAGCCTAACATTACCTATTCTTTGAAAACACCTGATTAACCTTGCCTTGTCTAGTGAAAAATCCTAAAATTGGCCCTGGTCTTTCCTTGAACATTGTATACCTTGACTGAGGCAAAAATTCTAAGTTGAGGGTGGCTACCAAAAGTGGCCCTAGTTCAGAGGATGGATATTGTGCATCTCAATACAGGTTAAAAGCCTAAGTTGAGGGTGGCTGATGCAAGGGTAACAAAGCACAAAAATAAGGGAGTGAGTCAGGAATATGAAGAAAAAGGATAAAAATTATGTATTAAGTGCAAGAAAAATAAGAGATGCCTTAATTGAGAGCCAAAAAGCAAAATGAAGTATGAAAATAAGGCAAAAAGATGAGAAATGATTAAAAAAAAAAGTACCCAAAAAAGCTTGAAAGAGGGGAAAGGGGAGAATAAGGTGAAAGTAACAAAGTTGGTGGGGCAAAAGTATAGAAAAATGCAGTTTCAAGGAGGGCCTTCAGTCACTATTTTTCCAAAATACCATACCAAAGCCTCCTAAACCTACGTTACAAGCCAACAAAGTTCTAAAGTGATCCTAATCTAATTAGTTGAAGGTCTGAGTTATGAGTATAGGGACAAGCCTATGATATTAGTCATTATGCATGAATACCTCTTGTGAGAGTGAGCGTTTTCGCATAGTCTCAAGGTCAGATATGAAAACATCATTGAGTGTCAAATACGGGACTTCTTTCTATGAGAGCACTTGCATTGCATTGTGAGCATTTGACTTATTCAGTAATTATGTACTATTGATAACCTCGTGCTTGTCATAATTGAGTTATCACGTGCACCAGTTTTCCTTGGTTTACTAAATAGTTATCTGATCTTGTTTTTAAAAGTTGTGTGGGTATCTGAGTCTGCGATGTATGTCATTGAGTCGACGTATGTGTGTTACTGTATTGTCTGTATAGATTGAGTCTGTCGCTTGAGGACAAGCAATAATTTTAAGTTGAAGGTGTTGATGTTTTGCCAAAATACAACACTTTTGTTGCTTAGAACTAAGGATTTTATGTATTCTCAATGTGATATTTGTAGGTTTTATGTGTTTTCATGTTTAGATTTGTCAGATTACAGGTTGGCCATGATTTGGGGAAAAATTGCAGAAGTTGTTATTTTTTCTATTGTACAAGACTTTCCACAGGTCGTAGAGCATTCTATGAGTATGTAGCAGATAGGTTTCGTGAGGATTTTTAGTGAGGGGCTATTTGCTTAAGA
>DF364275.1:8038-18612 GCA_000787875.1 Solanum virginianum | reverse complement strand
TTTGCGATCAGTGCAAAAAATCAAGTTGAAAAATGGTCTCGACTTGGCAAAAACTTGAAAAAATGTGAATTATTTTTGTCTAAGTGAGCTTAAAATAATGGGGTTTCGGTCCCCCTTCCATGACGCGGAGTGGCCACAGATGGTCACGGAGCCACACTTAGGAATTTTCCGAAAATTTACAAAAAGTTAGAAATTCACGAAAGAGTGCTAAAAAGCACTAGTGCATGTCAAGCACTAGTGTATGAGAGGTAAAATTTCATTTCTTTATGGGAAAGGGAAAATCCGACTTTTTCCACACCTCATATCCTAAGTTAAGTCCTAAAACATTTTCTTTCATGTATTCATTCATTCAAAACCCTTCCAAGAAACATTTAAGCATAAAGAAAATCAAGAATTCTCTCCAGTATTTCAAGAAATTTCTTTCAAGGTATGTAAGGCCACACAAAAACTAATTTATTTTGAGAATACTTTAGCAAGCATGTGATACTTTCTATCCAACTAGTTTCAAGCCTTAGTTGAAATTGAATTTACATAAATCCTGTAAAGTTTAGTAGAATTTCTTACGTATGTGTAGATTCTGAATAAAAAATGTTGGTTCTTAATCCTTTAATGATTGTTTAGCGTATTTACTTCAAAATTTTTGAAATTTCTTACGTGTGTTTAGATTCTTGATAAAGAATGATGGTTCTTGATCCTTTGATGATTATCTAGCATATTGACTTCAAAATTTAAAGCTATACATGATTTCTTGTGAGTTTTATATGGGTCTTATAAATATCCATAAAGTTTGTAGTCAAGATCGTTTCAGTCAAGTAGAAGATTTCAGTGAAGAAGCTAAGAAAAGTTAAAGCTGGGTTAAGTCCCTGAAAGATAAGATTTCAAGAATTCGTTCTTAAAGGTTATGAGATATATAAAAACATATTGGGAGCAGTATTGAGTACCGATTTGGATGAGAGTAGAATAAATTACTCACACTCATAAACTATGTAGCTAGCATAGGATAGGATTGTACTACAGTACCTTCCTCATTGGCCACTGAGATGACCCAGTTTTGGAATGGATCCACCCCCTAGTTATTCGTCTCCTACCCTGGCAAAGTACGGGATGGCTCTGACAGCGTGGGCAAGATGCTGTATCAACATGAAGCTCATAGTGGTGGTTTTCAGTTAGAGACACTCCCCAAGCTAAGAAAACTAAGTTTTACTTATAAATTTTCAGCATGCCACTCTTATGATTATTGCTAATTCATTTATGATGATGATTATGTCTTCTATGATATGTTATGTTATTCTGATTTAAATGTTTTGACCATCTTACATACCGTACATTCCATGTACCGATGTCCTTAGGACATGCATCATTTTATGATGCAGATACAGGTGACAGAGATCCTCAGTATCCGCTTCATTGAGGACTAGATAGCTTCCAGCCAGTTGGTGAGGCCTCTTCTCAGTCAGAGGCTCTTGAGATATTGTGTTTCATTTAAGCTTTTATTTCTAGTTCTGGCTACTTGGGGCCTATCCCAGTAGTCCTTTTAGAAATCTTTAGTAGAGTTTACATAGATCAAGAGTCAGTACTTTAGTTCTATTATATTTCAAATGTTGCTTTTGAGTTTTATATTCAACTTATGTAAACAGTTTCTGAAGTAGTAGGTTGCTTCTATTTAGCCCTTTTCCACTATTATTAAGTCTTCCGCTGAGTAAGTAGTCAGGCCAAGTGGTACGCTTAGGGCCAGAAATAGTTTTTGAAAGCCTGCCACGTCTAGTGTGTAGGCTCGGGGTGTGACAGTTTTAACCTTTATAGACTAAAGCTTAGGAATTAGATTTGTGGTAAGTTATTAGTTAATTATTTCTTTTATATATTGCTTTAATTGAAAGGTCGCANNNAACGTCGCAAGTTAAATCCAACCTTGCATTGCTTATTTTTTTGAAGACACTATTTGTTACTACTTTCCTGTATTATCGTTCAAACTTTCTATCGAGTCCTTGGCCGTACACTTACACACAGTGATTCATGTGGAGAGTGTTTCACACTCCCTCAAACCTTCTTTTGGATTTCTTAGTTTCAGAGTTGGTGCAATAGGTTTAGTGTACCTTCTCGCAAATCTTCAGTCTACTCTTAAACATTTAGGGAAAACTCTTACTCTAGAAAATAGATCATGTCGCATACACCTTAGGCAATAGGTTCAAGTAATCATCTTTGCAATTAGGAATCCACCCTTTTGTCAAAGGTTATACACCTAACGACATATTTTTGTGAGAATCGATGTGAATGATCCAAACTAAAACATATAATACATGTGGAATAAACATACTTATCATACTTTTTCCTTTTCTTCTAGATGAACATTAACTGGAACCTTCCAAATATTAAGATAGTCACTTCCAATCCACGTATCTTGCAAATTGGTGGCAGAATATCTGCAGAACGCATGGAGATGAAGTTAGAAGACTTCTTGGAGGGTTGCTTTCACTTATGCTAATTCGAGCGAACAAAATGCTCGTCATTCTATTGATGGAATTTTGGGATACAAGAATAATGACTTTCAGATTCTTGGATTTTCAAATCACTCCCCCACTAGAGGAATTTAGCACACTTATGGAGCTACCCATCCATGGGAGGTTACCAGTATGCCTGTCGACTATAAGAGGGCAAGAATTTCTAAGACTCCTAGGGTTGCACATCTTTCTGTCCTTGAGGCATGTAAAAAGTGGGAAGGTTAAGCTGGATTATCTTTTCAGGAGATTCGATTGACTTGAGGGTTTCAGTAAATATCGCGAAGAATTTGCTTGTACTCGCCAACAATGGATAAGCATATGGCAGAAGGTATTTGTATTAGCTTTTTTGGGGATTATGGTCTTCCCAATGAGATGTTATTTCATTAAATCAACATCCTCCCCATAGTCACGGACCTATATGCTGCATCGCAGAACTTCTCCTTGGTGCACATGGTACTTGCTGAGGGATTTCGATCACTATCTGCCTGCGCGAGAGGGAATGACTTCTTCGGCGGCTACAATTTATTACTGCAGGTTTAAGTGATTGAGCACTTCTATCATTGACCCCCATAATTAGGAGCTCACAATATGATCCAAAGTCATGAAGATCATCTCTTTTATTGGGGTGCACCAGTTGGAGAAGGAGAATGGTTGACTAATCTCACCGGGGACTCCATTCAGTAGAAACTTAATTTGTTAGGCGGATCGGCATTCATCAGAACCTGATACCTGTATTTCTTTGATATGGTTCGGTTGAGAGGTGTCCAACCATATGTGCCTTTTCGAGTCGTGTGACAGTTCAGAATCATCCAGGATGTGCCATTGTGGTCACGCATGGTATTGCACGAAGATGATCTTGTTTTAGTCCCTATGATATGATAAGGATAAGGAATTTGCAGATCGAATGGGATTATATGATCACGGTCAATATGGGGAATGAGAATTGGTGCACACTAGAATACTATGCTTGGCACACCACTGTGAGCCACTGGGTTCAACCTAGTGCAGAGGGAACTAGCGGCTTTGTGGATAATCAGTGGGCCACTTGGATCAGAAAAGAGATACTCCCTGGTATGAAGCTCATAACGCCCATGTACCACTAAATTGTTCCAGGATCTGTGGATCATTCGATCCAAAAGATAGAAGAAGATCCTAAGAAGGACACGGAAGATGATCTAGAGGAGGACCTAGAAGAGGATCTGAAGGAAGACCCAGAAGAGAACCCAGCGGAAGATCCAGAAGAAAAGCCTAAAGATGACCTAGAGGGTGGAGCCATAGAAGAAGAACCTATCCCGACAACAGGAGATGACCACTCTGAGAATGCATCTATAGGGTCTGACACCATAGAAGGTTCGAAGGCAAGATCAGGCCCTCCAAAATATTACCCGAACTTAGATTTCGATGATGATGATGAACCATCTTGGCCATAGCTTTATCCATTTGTACTTTGTCGCATTTTGTTGTAGGGTCACATGACTCATCTTTTTTTCTATTACCTTTCATTCCCTCACTTTTGTTGTCCATTATTCTACCGAGCGCTTTATTGTTTGACTCTAAATACCTTATCAATGAATATTATGTTGCTCCAAATTCGAATTGTGTTTAATTGGACTATTTATCATCAAAATTTGGTTGCAACGTATGTCGACCTCTGGCAAAGAGAGGCTCTATATTAGGACACGTCTTGAATGTCGCCAACTTGGTGTATATATGTGTTACATATTTGCTATATACATATTTTCCTTTCTTTACAATATCTCCCAAACTAACAAAATTTTCCTTTTCTTTTCTTTCTTTTGATTAGTTATTATTAATCCCAGAAGAACATTGATTCGTGTCGACTTGTAAAATGGCTGACTCACATTACAACCTTCGATCGACAGGAAAGATGACTGACAGGTAAGAATTTTATGCCTCTGTGAGTGTAATGATGCCTATCAAAAACCCAAAAGGTTCCTAAAACATGGCACAAAATGACTAGAAAATGGCTCAAATGGCACAAAAGTTGGAAGCCCTGTGGGAGGAACTGCGTCAAGTGCGAGACTTGGCTAAGCTTTCGGTTGCCACTTTGTTGACCTTCAAAACACCCATTTACTTTCAAAAAATTGACTTACCTACCAATGACTCACCAAAATTGCCTAAGAAAACCCAACGTGCTCTAATTCATGGTGAAGCACCGCTAGTTGCTTCATCGAAAGTCAAGAACACTCATAACCACCCTACTCAAGACTATACGATGCCCATTTACCCAGAGATGCAGCAGATGCTCGAGACACACACCGTCGCTCCTTATGAGCCACATGTGCCACTTGCATATACTATTGAAGCTCCTACTTTATAAATCATGGATGTGTCATCTAGCTACAACTTATTGCTAGGAAGACCATGGATCCACATGGCAAGAGCTATGCCATCAACTCTTTATCAAAGTTTGAGTGGGATTGTACAGAAGTTACCATCCATAGAGAATCAATATGTGGAAATGCAGAAAGATGCTCGCTTGAAGAAAGACGAGTTGATAAATGCCTGATTTTATGCACTATAGAAGGCAATTAAAAACTTGCAAGTCACTAGAGGAGCGGAAAGCCTGGATTATGATGACTTGTGCATTCACCCCGACATCAATATGTCAGTAGGGTACAAGTTACCAAAGTTTGAACTATTTGATGGGACAGGTGAACCTCATGCATATTTGAGGATGTATTGTGATAAGTTGGTTGGTGTAGGGAGTAATGAGAAGAACAATGAAGTTGTACATCCAAAGTCTGACTTGGTATACATATCAAGATCCTCGCAAATAGCATGATTTGTAGGAAATGGCAGAGGACTTCATGAGTTGTTTCAAATTTAACACTGAAATCTCTCCAGACAGATTCTCATTAGCCAACATACAGAAGAAACCATCTGAGAGTTTCAAGGAATATGTAAGACATTGGAGAACTGAGGCTGCTAAGGTCCAACCACCGCTGGATGAGAGTGAGCTTTCCAAGTACTCTATTCGAGCTCAAGAAGGCACCTACTTTGACAACATAATGTCAATGATGGGCCAGAAGTTTGCCGAATTGGTCAAGATAGGGGACTTTATAGAAGAAGGCATCAAATCTAGGAAGATTTAGTCTATGGCTACATTACAAGCTGTAAGTAAAGCCATGCAATCGCGGTCCCTCAGTGGCAGTAAGAAGAAAAAGGAGGATGTCTCAACTGTCACTTACCACCAAGGAGGTTCACCTCATCGATATCCCAACAATCCTCAAATTGTTGCCCACGCTCCATATATCCCATACTCAATATATAATACCCAACCACAATATAATCCACCCTGAGCACTAACACAACAAAATCCACCAAGACCATATGTCCCTGTCCAAACGCCACTCCACTAGAACAGACTAACATATGCACCAAGACCCTGTCCAAATCTTAACAAAAAAAACACTCATACTTACACACCCATAGCTGAACCTTATGCCCAATTATTCGAGATACTGAGGGCTGCAGCGTGTTACAACTAGTTGAAGGAAGGCTCCCTGATCTAAGTCCTCGCAACTTTGATGGAAGAAAGCGATGCACTTACCACTTAGAAATCAAAGGACATGACACAAAAGACTATTATGGGTTGAAGAATCAGATAGAGTCTCTAATCAAAAGGGGTATAATAAAATACACTCCAGCACCTCCAAATGTGAACAACAACCCTTTGTCGAATCATGAGAATCGAGAAGTCAACATGGTCACCCTAGAAGGAGAATATGACTTAGAAGAAACTGTATTGCCTAATTGGAATTCCAAAAAAGTTGCTACTACGTCTCCGGCACTAGCCTGTTGTCACAGTTCCATTAAGGGAGCCTTTGACTGTTCAAACCTATTTGCCAAGAGCTGTGATAACTATTTTGATAACTGAGAAGTTTGAGTATGACACAAAAGCAGTCCCATGGGATCACCAAGCAAAATTTAAAGTTGATTGATACTGCTGCAGCTCAAAGGATGACTAGGTTTGAAAGGTGTTACCTACATGAGGGCCATGACCACTCTTTTTCATGACATGATCCATAGGGAAATTGAAGTATATGTGGATAATGTCATTATAAAGTCCAAGAAGAGCTCTTAATCGAGAAATTATACGGAAGGAATAAAATCTGAAGAGAAATATCATCGATGCCGAAGCTACTGAATTCTGGAAGAAGATGCAGCCCAAGGACTATTTAGTTGAAGAGCAGTTAAAGAAAACACCTGCCCACATATCTATGTTGTCGCTACTCATGAGTTCTGAAGCCCATAGGAACACTTTGAAGCAGTGTTAAATGGAGTTTGCATTCCAAAAGAGGCCACAGGTGAAACTCTAGCTATAACCATTGGACGAGTCATGGATGCTAACAAGATCTCTTTTCATGATGACATACTACCGATAGACTGTGCTGGATATAACAAAGCACTTCATATCACAGTCAAATGTTGTGACAAGATCATGAGCTGAGTTTTGATTGTTGGTGGTTCTGGATGCAACATTTTCCCTTTCACAATACTAAGAGAGTTAGGTGTGAACCTGAGAGAGATAAGAGAGAGTCGTGTAAAAGTTAGAGCTTTCAATGGGGCACAAAGAAATGCTATTGGAGAAGTCTATCTCACGTTACAAGTGGGACCAGCGAAATTCACAATTTTATTATAAATCATGGATGTGTCATCTAGCTACAACTTATTGCTAGGAAGACCATGGATCCACATGGCAAGAGCTATGCCATCAACTCTTTATCAAAGTTTGAGTGGGATTGTACAGAAGTTACCATCCATAGAGAACACAGTCATCCCATATGTTCTATCAATTATGTTCCAATTACTGGAGAGTTAGAAGGAGCCACTTTTCATACTTTGGAAATTATGTAAGCTGTGAAGACTGATGGCAAAATAGGGTCAGATGATGTAAAATTGTTAGGCGCAACAAAAATGGTTGCTTCAGAGATATTGAAGTATGGATATCAGCCTTAAGATGGGACTTGGGGCCAAGCGTAATGGCATAACTAAACCAATCCAGCTGAAGCATCAGAAAGGCACCACTGGACTTAGATATCGGCCTATATTGGGAGAGGTTTGCAGCGCAAGGTCAAGCAAGATGACATTTGTACCAGAACAAGTTCTAATCCCAAGTCAAGCAGTGGAAGATGACATCATGGAAGGAATAGGAAATTTGTTCGTGTTAATGATCGGAGAGGAGGAAAGGATAGCTCTCAGCAAATTGACCATCCATGATACCGAGCCTGAAGAAGTGTTGCAGAAATGGACCGTCCGCCCATCTCTATTTCAGTGAGAATTATAGTAGTGTGGAAAGTAGTAGTATTTAAAATTTGCATGAGCAAAATCAATGCTTGAATCATGTTTAATCCTTTTGTCATTTGTCTCTTTTGAAAATTTGGAGTGCTTCTGAATAAAAGTCTTATCTTCTAAAATTATCCCGTTACTTTTAAAATATTTACTTCTCTCTTTCTTTATTTATTTTGCTTATCATTTATATTTTTCAGCATTCGTATTAATAAAAATCCTAGTTCAACGATTATGACATGTAACGAGTCACTCGAGCAAAGAAAAAGCGATGAATTGGACCATGAGGAATATAATGATAGCATGATGCCAAAAAATCTACCACATGAGATTGAGAAACTTGAAAGTCAAAAGAAACCCAACATGGAAGAAACAAAGATTGTCAACCTAGGAGACAAGGGAGTCACAAAGGAAACACGAGTCAGCATACATTTGAAAATTGAAAGGAATCAGGAGTTAATAGGTTTTCTCAAGCAATATGTTGATATATTTGCTTGGTCTTACGATGACATTCCAGGATTAAGTACTAACATAGTATCGCACAAATTGCCAATCAATCCCGCTTGCTCACCAGTCAAGCAAAAGACAAGAAAATTCAAGTCCCATTTGAGTCTAAGGATCAAAGAAGAAGTAACTAAACAAATTGAAGTGAATGTCATAAAGGTTACAAATTACCCCACATGGTTGGCCAACATTGTGCCAGTACCAAAAAAGGATGGGAAAATCAGAATATGTGTGGATTGTCGAGATCTCAATCGAGCCAATCCTAAGGATAATTTTCCTCTTCCAAACATTCACATACTTCTCGATAATTGTGCAAAACATGAATTGCAATTATTTGTCGATTGTTTTATGGGATATCCCCAGATCTTGATGGATGAAGATGATGCTGAAAAGACAATATTCGTCACGTCATGGGGGGTATATTGCTATAGGGTGATGCCGTTTGGTCTTAAAAATTGTATAACTTGAAATTGAATCCAGCAAAGTTCATATTTGCAGTGCCCGCAGAAAACTTTTAGGATTCATTATTAGTCAAAAGGTTATAGAGTTAGATTCGTCAAATGTCAAAGCAATCCAAGAACTACCTCCTCCTAGGACAAAGAAAGATGTGATGAGTTTCCTAGGAAGACTCAACTACATCAGTCGGTTCATCATCAGTCCACAGTAATATGCGAGCCCATATTCAAGTTGTTAAAGAAAGATGCTGCCATAAAATGGACAGAAGAATGTCAAAAGGCTTTTGACAAAATCAAGGAATATTTATCTAATCCATCAGTGTTGGTCCCACCTGAGCCAAGAAGGCCTTTACTGCTATATTTATCTGTTATGGATGGTGCATTTGGGTGCATGTTGGGACAACATGATGAGACAGGTAGAAGAGAATAAGCCATTTACTACTTAAACAAGAAGTTCACTCCATGCGAGATAAAATATATCTTGTTGGAACGAACTTATTGTGCTTTGACTTGGATCACGCAAACATTTAGGCACTACCTATTCGCATACACCACGTACATAATCTCAAGAATGGATCTACTTAAGTACATCTTTCAGAAGCCAATGCCTACAGGGAAATTGGCAAAAGGGCAAATTTTGTTGAGTGAGTTTGACATTATGTATGTGACATATAAAGCCATTAAAGGACAAGCCTTGGCTGACTACTTGACAGAAAATCCAGTGGATCAAGATTACAAGCCACTCAAAACCTACTTCCCTGATGAAGAGGTATTGTTCGTAGGAGAAGACATAGCAGAGGCATACGATGGGTAGACCTTGGCTGACTACTTGACAGAAAACCCAGTGGATCAAGATTACAAGCCACTCAAAACCTACTTCCCTGATGAAGAGGTATTGTTCGTAGGAGAAGACATAGCAGAGGCATACGATGGGTAGAGGATGTTCTTTGATGGAGCATCAAATTCCAAAGGAGTTAGAATAGGAGCAGTTCTAATTTCAGAGATAGGCCAATACTACCCAATTTTAGCTAAGATCAGATTTGATTGTATGAACAACATGGTAGAGTATGAAGTTTGTATCTTAGGACTCAGCATGGCTGTAGACATGGACATCAAAGATCTCCTGGTAATAGGTGATTCTAATTTGTTGATTCATCAAGTTCAAGGGTAATTAGCTACTAAAGATGTTAAGATCCTTCCTTACTTGCATTACATGAAGGAGTTGAGTAAGATATTCATGAAGATTGAATTCAAACACGTCCCTCGAGCTCAAAATGAGTTTGCCGATGCTTTAGCAACATTATCCTCAATGATTTAACATCCAGAAAAGAATTACATTGATCCTATTGGGGTGGAGATACACGACCAATATGCATATTGGTTTCATGTAGATGAGGAATTAGACGGAAAACCATGGTACTACGACATCAAGAGATTGATAGAAGCACAAGAATACACTAAAAATGCCACAAATAAGCAAAAAAAGACATTGAGAAGAATGGCCAATCATTTCTTTCTCAATGGGGAAATCCTATACAGGAGGACTCCAGATTTAGGATTGCTATGATGTGTCGACGAACCATAAGCAACTAGACTTTTGGAAGAGATACATGCAGGAACATGTGGGCCTCACATTAATGGGTTCACACTAGTGAGAAAGATTTTAAGAGCTAGATATTTTTGGATGACAATGGAGAGAGATAACATTCGATACGTATAGAAGTGTCATTAATGCCAAATACATGGAGATTTTATATGATTCCCACTGAGTGAGCTCAATGTGATCGGTATTCATCTCTTAATC
>DF364276.1:16533-31485 GCA_000787875.1 Solanum virginianum | reverse complement strand
AATGTCGACCCATGGGTGTCAGATCCTCCAAGATTAGTGCATTTTTGGAGAATGACTGTATTGTTTTTCAGCTCAGTCTGAACTTGTCATCTGAATGTATAATTTGATTCTGCAGGTTATTAAAGCAATGTGCTTGGATAACTGTTATTGCTCAGAGCCTTTTAATCGTTGCATCACGTAAACATTACACAGTTGATATTATTGTGGCATGGTGAGTCCAATTGTTCAGCTTGAGGTTCTGTCTTGCATATTTTTCGCAAATGACTACCTTAATTGACCCATACCGTTTTCCTACAGGTACACAGTTAATCTAGTAGTGTTCTTCATTGACAAAAAATTACCAGGTTAGGCATTCAGTCTTTTAACTTCCCTTCGAACAAAGTCTTTGATCCGGTTTAATCTTCCTCTTATTAATACTCAAAAGAGAAGGCTTCTTGCAGAACTGCCTGACCGCACTAGTGCAGCCCCGTTGCTACCAGTAAACAAGGATAGCAAGACTAAAGAAGAGAATCACAAACTTCTGAACGGAAACACAGATCCTGAAGATTGGGTATGAACGTTTACCCATTTCCATTTTCTAGTTAGATATCATATGTAGCTTATGAAATTGCTTTCTTGGTTGTTTATAGAGGCCTAGAACCCAAATCAACGGAATGATCATGGAAGATGGTAATGCGGTTCATGTTGAAGCAGCAATGAATGGTGTATAGACAGTAAATTACATAGAGCACAGCTAACGGAACCTGATTGAGACACTGCTGTTCGATGTCATTGTAAGTTGGGTTTCCACAACTCATTCGCGTTGTTCTTCCAAGTCCAATAGTTTTGGTCTAGTGTAGGATCCGAAATCTAGATGATATGCTTTGATAGCCTCTATGGTCCCTATTGCTTAACTTTCGTGTCTTCAATGTATCATAGATTTCGATTTTTTTCTTTCGATTATGCAATTAAATCATAGTTGTGCTCAGCAAATGTTTAGTAAAACGCCTGTTCTTTTCTTAAAAGGGTTGAAGAGAAATGTGAAATATGCATAGATGTCTGTCATTATGAGGATTCATGATGAATTGACAAATTTTATGCTCGTTGTTTGGGACTGAGACGTATCTATTGTTATTGTCATTTAGCTGTACTGACAAATTTTGCGCTGGCAGCAAGAACCACTATGTATTCCTGTTTGCTGCAGATGAAGATAGAAATTGCACCTAAATAGCACATTTGGGGCACAATTCCTACCCTTTGATAGGAATAACTTATTTCGATAGTAATTACTGATTCTGATATAACTTATCCCAGAATTAGTAATCAAAATGAATAAGGTAGTACTAGATTCTTAGCCTAGAATGTATGGTTCATTATAATTTGTTTACATTTTCATTTTGGCATTTTCAAAATCTTATTGCATAAAGTTGTTTTTATTGAACACAAATTTGACATAATAATAATGCTAACAAAGAACTTACACACTCAAAATCTGTCTAGGACACACAATGCATCATGTCAATGACAATATCTAATTGGTAAAGATCTCGAGAGGTTTAGGCGTTCAATTTTTCGTTTCAATTTATCTGTCTCATTTTCCTCTATAATCCATTTTAAAAAAAGAGTACTTTTTTTTTCAACATCTGTTAATTCTAACTTTTCACGTTACATACTTAAAATATCATAAAATTAAATGATTATTTGATATGTTATACGTATTTTAAATTTAAGATCACAGATTTCAAAGTTATCTTTACTGTCTTAAACTGTACGTCGGGAAATTTTATTTTAGCCTGTCAACAGCTAGTTTTGATGTTTGTCCCTTTTTATAGTGCAACTTTTGTCAATATATTTTAGAGACAACATGTTCGTAGAATGGATAATTGTCATACTCTTTTTTTCAACATCTGTTAATTCTAACTTTTCACGTTACATACTTAAAATATCATAAAATTAAATGATTATTTGATATGTTATACGTATTTTAAATTTAAGATCACAGATTTCAAAGTTATCTTTACTGTCTTAAACTGTACGTCGGGAAATTTTATTTTAGCCTGTCAACAGCTAGTTTTGATGTTTGTCCCTTTTTATAGTGCAACTTTTGTCAATATATTTTAGAGACAACATGTTCGTAGAATGGATAATTGTCATACTCTTTTTTTCAACATCTGTTAATTCTAACTTTTCACGTTACATACTTAAAATATCATAAAATTAAATGATTATTTGATATGTTATACGTATTTTAAATTTAAGATCACAGATTTCAAAGTTATCTTTACTGTCTTAAACTGTACGTCGGGAAATTTTATTTTAGCCTGTCAACAGCTAGTTTTGATGTTTGTCCCTTTTTATAGTGCAACTTTTGTCAATATATTTTAGAGACAACATGTTCGTGTGTTTGAGAATGGATAATTGTCATAATTAAGGTATGTCTTGTGTGTTGTTACTGTCATTGAAGGGGTCCTCTTAAGACCTTTGTGGTGCTACACATTATAAACATAATGGCCCTACTTGTTTCTTTTGTGATCTTCATCATCATTCATATATTATAGTCTTATAATTTAATTTACGATTTTAGCTTATAGTTCTAAGTTTAATAGTGATTTTTAAATTGAGATTAATAATTTTGGAGTTGTTTATATCATTATCCATAACTATGAAATACTCCCACGCTTCATGTTGGATAACAATAGTAGTTAGTTAAACCAAAACATATTGTATTTTTAGTTCAATGAACCAAACATATGCCAATAAAAGTATATTCATTGAAATTATAATTTCATCATTAATAGTTCTAGTATATAATAACCCTAATCATTATCAGTTTCAAAATAATTTGTTCGCCAATCAAATGACCATTTAGAGATGGTGTATCTAGAATTTGAAAAAAAAAACATTAGTAGCCTAAAATTCTGGCATCTAGAATTTGAAAGAGTCTGATCAATTATTTTTATTAAAAGAAAATACTAGCCTAAGATTCAGTGACGCAACAGCTTTTAATTAATTATTTCACATACTATTAGAAATTGGATTTGCCAGCTCCCAATTTTAGCATTTTCCTCCTATAGTTACTGACTAGGTCAAGTGACTATTTTTCTTTAAAAAGATAAATAAATTCTAGATTCATAATGGAATAAAAATAATTGTTTCCTTTTAATAAATAGTGGAAGATTATATATAAGATTATCCATGGGCTTAATTGAAATTTAAAAAAAAATGACTTGACTTGACTTAACAAGGTCTATTTAAAACTTAGTTATTAATTAAAAAAAATAAATAATGACTAAATCCTAATTGGTGAAATTTCACCTAGAATTGCATGAAGCCATGGAGGAAGATTTCATGTGTCTTAATCAAATCCATTTTTCAAATTTTATCAATTGAAAACTACTTTTATTGGAATGCCCCTTGGGTCGTTCAACACTTAAAAAACCATGTTTACGTGTGATATAAAATTTTAATTTTTAATTAGTATTCACTTCATCTCGATTTATGTGAGTTAATTTAATTTGACACAAAATTTAAAAAAAAATATATTTGTGTGATTAAAAATTATTTAATTATAGATAAAATAAGTATTTTAAAATTAAAATTACTACTGTATATAATAAATATGTATCATTTTTTTCGAGACTAACTAAAAGGAAAATAAGTCATATAAATTGAAACAGGGGAAGTATTTAGATATATAATTTGAAATTTAAAAAAATAATACGAGATTCTAAATTTTGATTTCAAAATTTTTTTAAATGAAAAATCGAGACATCAAATAATCATAAACAAATATTAGAAGCATCCTTTTGAGTTTTAATTAAAACCATGTTTATTAAATAAAAATATAATTAATAAGTGTTTATATCAGACTAATAAATATAAAAATATGTGCTTTTAACCAACACAGTTATTAATAAATCATAGTCTAAGTGATACTATTGGCCTTGAGTATTATTCCTAGGTTTTAAATTTTTTATAGATATATAAAGGAGAAATCAAAAGACAAAATATAGGACTCCTAAAAAAAAGAATTAGTCAACAGAAAATGAATAGTATCTTCTGTTAAAGAAAAAACAAGTCTTAATTAAATTCTAATTTCAGAATGACATTTAAAAAGATTATTAATAGGAAATTGTTAGTATAAATTCTGTAATTATATAGTAATAGAAGTGTAACATCATTATTATGTTAAATATGCACTAGACCACGCAACAACAAAGAATAATAGAAATTCTAAAATAATATATTTGATATAATTTCACAAGTTAATATGAGGAGGATAATATTTATTCAAATCTTACCTTTATTTTTATGAATACAAAAATCATTTTTGATAAATTCATAAATCAATGATTAGAGTTATTTATTTATTTTTTAACTAAAAGAGATTATTATTGATATTGTTGTTCACCCTCTAATCTATTACTCCATCAATTCCAACTTAGATATATTTTGGCTTCTCAAAAATTATATTGTGTCAATTTTAATTAATATTAAAAATTTATAATTTAAATATTAATTAAAATTAACATTAAAAAATTTAGAAATCAGAATATTTATTATATAGTTGTTAAATGTAAAATATTAAGAATAAAGCAAATTAAATTATTAGAAAAAAAACATGAAAACTAATTTGAAATCGAGAGTATGTGTTTGTTTGTCACGAACACTTTGTTTGAATGGTTATGCATTGTTTCATAATGTATCGTACTGTGTTATATTATATTATATTGTACTATATTACTCTAATTAATATAATACTTGGATACATTATATCGTTCTTTATTGTTACGTAATGCCATACATCTATAATTTGAATGTAAACCTAAAATAAATTATAGGATATGTGACAAAGCTACTATAAGAGGTATGATAAATGACAAATTATAATTACTAAATAATAAGTAAAATCAAAATAAAAAAATATTAAAATAATGATGCAATCATATCAAATCAATAGTTAAAAAAAATATTTTCGTCTTTACCAAACAATATAACGACAAATCAATCGTTAAAAAAAAAATTTCATCGTTACCAAACAATATAACTACCCTCCAAACATAGTTTTAACTTGCAAAAGGATTAGGAATATTTGCAGAAAATATATTTTTGGGACCATTTTAACATACATTACTCCAACAACAAGGGATTCACATGGGCAATGGCATTGGAGGAAATAATTTATTTACCCCAATTTTTTAGGAGATCCGTTTTATCACATATTATCGGATAAATTATTTAAATATATATTTAATTAATTTTTAATTAAAACATAAACTTGACCAAAATTATTGGCCTATGCTTTTGTTGAATTTGTAATTAATTCAACCCTATATCTACTTTGACTAACCATGTAACTTCAAAAAGAATATGTATTTTTAAAATTTATGATTTAACACTTATTATAAATAAATATTTATATAAAATTATAATTGAGACAAAAATAATTCTTCATTTTAAAGTAAGTATTTTCATTTTTCTATGTCATTTTAAAATAAATGATATTTCATGTGATCAACATATTAACAATATTTCCTCAATTTTTCTTTTTTTTTTATATATAATTAAGAAGATATCAAAGCGTTTATGATATCCTTTTTGAGATATTTATCAAGGTAAGTTAGTAAAAATCTATCTATATATATATATCTATAAAAAGCTATATACATCTTTTTAAAGATATTTATTAAGGTAAGTTAGTAAAAATATATCTATATATTAGGAATATGTAATTTTTCAAAAGATATGCCTAAGCTAAAAATACTTATTTGGAAAAGAATGAAGTAATTTTTGTAGAGCCATTTTGTGAGATCTTATGAATCTAATAATCATTTTTTAATCAAATTTTAACTTAAATCTATAAGTCATAATTTAGGTAAGCAAAATCATTAAAACATTTTCATTTTTTGGAAAGAGAGTTAAAGAAGAAATCAAAGAGTTAGCACAAAAAAGGAATTTCAAATGCAGAAAAGTTGGACCAGAAGAATAACCAAACATGGAGAGAGAGAAAGAAAGATATATATACATTTTTATATATATATATATATATATATATATATATATATATATATATATAGATTAGAAATGGTGAAGGAAAAGTTCATTGTCTTTCAGCACAAACACGTCTTTCCCTGAAAAGTTAAGACACATGAAAATCACTGCTTCTTCATCATTCAACCATTGTTTTCTCACTGAAAGGACAAAACAGAGCTTGTAAAGCTGATAAAAATCCATTCTTTGGATACCCACATAGTAATTATCTTTCTTCTTAAGAAACAGAGTCGATATATAGTATAAAAAAGACAGCTTTTTTTTTTCTGTCTTCATTTTGCCCCCCTTTTGTTTTGCTGATGCTTGAAGAAATCTCATAGAATTTGCTGTCAAATGGGTGTTCGTTCTTCCAAGTTCTCTTTCTGCTGTTGGCATTCCAGCCTTAAACCCTCTCCTCACGATTTATCTGATCTGGGTAATTTTTCTTTCTTTCACAAAATCTTCACTTTCTATGTGCTTTTATGTTTTGATTGGGCTGATGCCATTTGCGGTTCTTGTTTGCAGAGAATGGAGGGGAAAATGGGAAAAACGCGTCTCCCAGTTTTACTGAATTCAGTTTTGACGTGTTGATGATTGCAACTGATGGATTTTCTGCTGATAACATTGTGTCTGAGCATGGACAGAAAGCCCCAAATGTGGTTTATAAAGGCTTGCTTCAGAATGGTCAGTGGGTTGCTGTCAAACGCTTCAATAGGTCTGCTTGGCCAGATTCTCGGCAATTCTTGGTTAGTTTTAATTAAACTGTAATTCTTCTGTTGAATTATTATGTGTAGTCATAGGTAAAAGGCACATTTATTTACTTAAAGTGGGTCTAATTCTTTGTTGTTGATAGGTGGCAGTTAGACACTAACTTAGACCTTAGTCTGTTCTAATCAGAGGTAGATCCAAGATTTGAAATTCATGTGTTCCTAATACAAACTAAAGTTTAGATATATAATACTTGGGTTTACGGTTTAATATTTATATATATTTAGTGAATTTCTTCATACATATATAGGGCCTGAGAAAAAGCTATTGGTTCTCGTAAACCTGTACATTGTACTCTAAATCTGCCATTGGCTCTATTACAATGGTATTGAATTGTGTATGGCCACCAAGGAGGATATGTTTGTTATAGTAATTTATTTCTATTATGTATACAACAGCTTGTTCAGCACAATTACTTTTTGATCTATTCAATTTGTTTTTCTAGATTGTATGTTGAGCTTTGTTTTGGATACTGTTTGTGTAATGTGTAGGATGAAGCTAAGGCAGTGGGGAATCTGAGGAGTGAGAGACTGGCAAATCTACTTGGATGTTGCTGCGAAGGGGAACAAAGGTTGCTTGTGGCTGAGTTCATGCCGAATGACACCTTGGCAAAACATTTGTTTCACTGTGAGTTCTCTTCGAAGTCTTTATTAACAACATTTGAATATCTATAACAGTGATCTGGAGTGTAGGAACATTATTTTGTAACTCCTTGAAGTTAATGCGGTCTAAATTATAGAATTTCATGATTTAAAGGGACATGATGGTTTTAAAGAATTGTGTTCTTTAAGGGTAGATTGACTGTCACTGTGATGTGCTGTTTTGGTGGCTGCATCCTTTGTTGTAGTATATCTTGACAACGTTAATGAGTCAGTTCACGAGTTGAGGGTGAGTGCTGATATTTGATTTACGGAATGCAATAGGGGACAACCAACCTATGAAGTGGGCAATGAGGTTGAGGGTGGCTTTTTACTTGGCTCAAGCTACGGATTATTGCAGCAGTAAGGGTCGAGCAATATATCATGATCTTAACGCTTATAGAGTCTTATTTGATCAGGTAAAATTAGTTTTACTTTTACGTTCATTAACCTTAATAAGTTTGTTTTTTGTGTGGCTGAGCAATTCTTGTTGCATTCTACAGGATGGTAATCCTAGACTCTCTTGCTTTGGCCTTATGAAGAACAGCAGAGATGGAAAAAGTTATAGTACAAACTTGGCTTTCACTCCTCCGGAGTACATGAGAACAGGTCAAGTATCTGTTTATCTAGGCTATTATTTGCTCAGTTTAGTGTTCTATATTGTGGATTCCTGGTGGCTTTTAGTTGTTTGCTGCAAAAAACTAGCTTCGAGAGGGTGCTGCTTTGTTAATTTATGAATTTCTTTCAGTCAGAAATTTCCTAAAGCACCATACTATGATTTCCTGCCTTTATTCAACTAACTCAAAAACTGAGACAAGAGTTTTATGCTTGCAGGAAGAGTGATACCTGAAAGTGTAGTGTACAGCTTTGGAACAATGTTGCTAGATCTTTTGAGTGGAAAACACATACCTCCAAGCCATGTAAGTTTGAAATATTGTTGGATCCTTTTCCTGGAAAATCATGTGATCTCTTAATGTGAAATCCATGTAATAGTGGATGTTATTTGACTCTATTATCTGAGTACCTAAATATAAGATTTTATTTTACCTTCCTATAGGCACTTGATCTAATTCGGGTGAAGAATTTGTCGATGTTGATGGATTCTTGTTTGGAGGGTGACTTTTCTAATGATGATGGAACCGAGCTAGTGAGGCTAGCCACCCGTTGTTTACAGTATGAACCACGTGAGAGGCCAAATGCAAAATCTCTTGTTAATTCTCTTATTACCATTCAGAAAGAAACAGAGGTACAACAAAAGTTACTGTTTTCCCCTGACCTGTTTTGAGATCATTCCAACATTTGAAGAATTGCACCCTCTTTACATATATATATATATATATATATATATATATATATATATATATATGATATTGAAATGAGTGTATATTACCCATTCTCTCTAACTTTGGCACTTGAAATTTGGTTGTCTGAGTTCTCACAATAGTATAGAAGTGTCAGCCATGACCTTAGTTTATGTCGTTAATTATTCCTGGAACTTGAAAGTGTATCCATGGTTGTTGAGTGACATTGAACACAATCTTCTGGCTCTTGGAAATGAAACATGTTCTAGTTAACTTTTTAAAATATGCCTCAGAATTTACCCACTGTCTTTTTTTTCCTTTTTATTTAATTTTCAATTGACATTTGCAACTTGATAAGAGAGTCATGGCTTACCGGTAAGAATTCTCCTACCTAAAAACATGAAACTGGTGTTTCAAGTCACATAGGGAGGGAAAGGTGGAAAATTCACTTGATCCTTCAGAAGATTGTGTGGGTGGATTGGGTTGGGGTTGGGAGGGAGACGTGTGGGGTGAAATTTACCATATCAAACGAAATAATAATTATTGTATCAATAATGCTTGAGGCTCATACTTCCTAATGTTGTAATGTCAGGTGCCATCACATGTTTTGCTGGGAATTAGACATGGAGCTGCAACCCCACAACAACCATTGCTGTTGACAACAATGGGTGAAGCATGTTTGAGAAGAGATCTAACTGCACTTCATGAGATATTGCAAAAGACTGGGTACAAGGATGATGAAGGAATTGCCAATGAGGTTTGTCCTTTTACTATTTATTGATGATAAATGTTCTTGTTTCTCGAAAAGTGAGATTATGGAAGCTGGTTTCTTCCCCAAGGATTCTTTTCATGATCTCACGCACTTAAGCTTACTGCCTTTCCTATTGAGCACTTTGTATGAATGACGTCCGCTTTCTTAACATGTTTCTACTACTGTTGTTTTAGTTACCATCGACATATTTCATTTCTGCAGCTTGCTTTTCCATATTTTTCATTTCCTTGGCATCAGCTTTGTTTATGCAGTTTACAATCCCTCCTCCTCCCCAAAAACATACCTAGTGTAATTCCACAAGTAGGGTCTGGGGAGGGTAGAGCATACACAACCTTACCCCTACGTTGTAGTAATATAGAGATTATTTTCGGTAGACTTCCACCCCACGACCAGAAAGGGAAAGATTAGTGATTCAAGATTGTTATCATGTGTATACTCTAATATAATTTCTATGAAAGAGAGCCTGCTGTGTTTTCCCTCTTAGAGAGGTTTTATGCACCTTCTCCATCAAATGTCATTTCCAGTGCGACCTTCTAGGTTATCACTAACATGCCCTTGTATTATCCTTGTCGATATCTTTTGTGTTATGACAGTAACTACTGGAATATAGACGTAAGATATGCTGATGTTATATTGCGACTTTTTTCATAGTACAGCACTAGATTGCTTGAATATTGTAATAGTAATTCTCCTAATTGCTATCATAGCATGCCAAACTCATGACAAATATACTTTGCTACCCAAATGCAATGTTAATGTGTTGGCATTTACTTGAACCTCAAGTCTTCGGTCTTCCCAACGCAAAGGCAAATAATAGAGGGATATGATGATCCTGAAGTATAATTTGTTTGATTAGGGAGAAAATGAACATATTTTATGCTAGTTTAGCATAACAATTGTGTGATGTTTGCTCTTGTTTCTTACTGTGTATGAGTGATACTTTGTGTAAATACTCTCTTTGTTATCTAGGGATTCTGCCTAAGTTGATCATTGATGTGTTTGCAGCTTTCTTTCCAAATGTGGACAAATCAGATGCAGGATACCTTGAATTCTAAGCAGCAAGGAGATGCTGCTTTCCGAGCCAAGGATTTCATAACAGCCATTGAATGCTACACACAGGTTTGACCATCTAAACTTGTTCATTGTCTTAATGATTTACGTCTACTTTTAACATTATTGCTCAGTTTCTGTTTCAGTAGTTAAACATTTTATCAAATGACTTAACTAATATCTTCTTAATTTTTTCTGAAAAAAACTGTAAATCAGATGCCCTCTTAAAGTCTAAAGTATTTATTATAAACAGACTATCTTCTACAACTGCAATAAGTACTGTATTTAGCTCTATATACAGTGAGACTATCTTCTACAACTGCAATAAGTACTGGATTTAGCTCTATATACAGCAGTAAAGGGACGCAGAACAGGATAAATTCTTATCGCTAACTATTCTGGCTATTTGTAGTCATTATTTCTTCCATTATTGTTGTGATGCTGATCTTACAATGCCATTTTGGTTTGAAGATAAGGTGCTTACATAAATACTATTTTGTTGTATCAGTTCAATGATGGAGGGACTATGGTGTCACCAACTATATACGCCAGGCGCTGCTTGTGTTACCTGATGAGCGACATGGCACAAGAAGCTCTCGGAGATGCAATGCAAGCTCAGGTTATATCCGCCGAGTGGCCTACCGCCTATTATCTTCAGTCTGTTACACTTTTTATCCTTGGGATGGAGAATGATGCCCAAGAAGCACTTAAAGAAGCCACAAAGTTGGAAGCAAAAAGGAGCAAAAGTTAAAATAGTGTGTAGATTTACATTTGTTGATTTTTCAAACTTGTTACATTTAAAGGGCTTGTGATATAAATTTGTTACTATGTCAATAGTTTATTTCTAAATTACTTTTGATTTTGTGCTCACATCCAGTGATGGCATTGGAGAATTATTGATTGTCCTCTGATGCACCTTTTGTTCTTGATTTTGTTTACTGGAAATGGAATCTCAACTTGCTTGACTTGCTGTTTTACACGGTAGAAATTTATGTTTTTGTGTGTGTTCTCCCAAGTGCTAATTAATCATGCAACATATTCTTGTACGTGTAGTATTTATTAATTTTTCGAGTTTTTACAAGCTGCAATTTTTCAGAAGTTTTATTTAATCAAGAAGAAGGGGAGCTTTGGAGTAACTGGTAAAATTGTTGTCATATGATTAGAAGGTCAAGCGTTCGAGCCTTCTGAGCATAACAGGAGCTTTAGTGCACCGGACTTGCCTTTTTTTTCATTTAATCAAGGATTTGCTTATTTAGAGTGAAGAAAATCCATTTTCGAACACATTATCTCACAACTCAGACAGCAAGTTCTCATGCAACATCACACTTGAGCATCTGCCCAATTCAATAACCAAAAGAAAAAAAAAGATTTTATCAAATCATGAAAGATTCTTTGTGAAGAGGGAGCGGAGACCACAGTTCATGTCCTTGAAACAACTTGTGCCAGAAAAGTAAGGTAAGGCTGTATGTGAGTTTTTATGGTTGGATCCTTCCCAGACCCATCGCAAAGCGGGATCTCTAGTGCACCAGACTGCCCTGTTAGATTCTTTCCCCGTTTGTGATATATGCCTTCAAGCTAGACAAACTAGATCATCTTTTACGGTTGTACGTAACAGAGATTTTTCAGTTGTCAAAATAAGCGTAATAGACATGAATATAAAGAAAGAACATTTTATTGAAGTCTCAGCCGAAGAAAAACTGGTGAACAGATTCTCTCACAACAACAAATTCCTATGAAAAATAAACAATGAGATCAAAATCCCATCTCTCCCTCACTATCATACAATAACAATAACAAAATACTTTCGGAAAGCGAATATATATTAAATTAGAAAGAAACAGGGGCAATATCAGGAGCACCAACAGTAACATCTTGAGAAGCAATGGGAGCAAAGGCATCAGTAACAGCAGCTCCACTGCTCAATAACTCTATCATTGTGCGGTGTGGGCTGCTCCTCTGTTTGTTGCACAAATCTGGCAAATATACTCCTGCAAATTCCAACAAAAATCTATTAGTATCGAGGAAAGCATACATATTAACGTTCAGATAATGTAATGATTTTACCTTCTCCAGCAGCCAAATTGAAGTAAAGATCGACAACGTTGGGGCAATTGCGATAACAAGCAGGGGAACAGAGTTTTGCAGTAAATTGAGGTTCAAGTAAAGCATCAGAAGAAATTCCAACAGAGTTTCTGTCAACACCACATGCATTAATACATTCATCTGTCTCAATATGCTCTGCCATGTTTCCAACAATAACCTCTGATGTCTTGCACTGATACTCCATTTTTCCATCTTCACTTGATGAACTCTCTAATAAACATCTCTTTCCAGATGATGCAATTGAAAATGAACAAAGCTTTGTTGGCAAGTTTTCACATGTGATTTCCCCTAAAATCAAACGGACAAAAAAATTAGCCTATCAAAACATCATCTCTCTAATCTAGATTAGTCATCTCTTTATTTATTAACTCAATTTGTTTTAATTAGTCTAATTCAATTCATTTAAAAGTAAAGCTGAGTTTTCGTTAGAAATATTTCATTTATTTTAAAAAAAAATGATATTTACAAATAATAAAAAAATATTTTATCAGGTAATTAACAAAATCATAAGAAAACAGATAAATAAACTAAAACTTCAATGACCCATTTGACTCTGCTCATTTCAGCTCAAGTAACTTTTGAACAAATTATTTATTTACCTATTTTCTTAACTTATCTCATTTTTATCGTTCATTTGGCACCTCTACAAAATATACATACCAAGTATAAAGTTTAAATCTTCGAAAGAGTCTTTCTAAAAAAAAAAGAAAGAAAAAGGAAGTAGGATAATACTACATAAAATAGATTCAATATGCTTTTGAATATTGTACGTTATGCTCATAAGGGGTTTTATGCATCGAAATGCGTCTTTTGTATACATGTTAATTCATATTAATTAATAACGAACATGATATGATCGAATTAAAATTACGAAAATAAATTCAATATAAAATCGTAAGGTGAATAAATGGAATAAAATTGAATATAAACATACCTAATGCCCCTTGGAGGAATAGGGTGCAAGCAAAGAAAAGAATCATGGAAGAGTGCTTCATGAACAAGGCCATTTTTCTTCTTTCTTTGTTCTTTAGTTTGTTAAGAATGTGTTTTGATTTGTTGTTGTGATTTTTGTAAGGATTTATATTGTAATTGAGAATTGTTAGAAGAAGAAATGAAGTTTATATAGGAATTGTAGTTGTAATATGAGAGGGGTTTCTATATATATATAGGAAAATATGACCATAAGGAACCAAAGATGACATGCCTCACACGTTTACTTTTTTTTGTTTGGTCACTCCTTTTTCCAATTTTTGGGTGGATGTTGTATTTATATTTTTTTAAATTTATTTATGAACTTTGAAAATTCAAATTCAAGGGCGGAGCTACGTGAGGTGAAATGGGTTCAATTTAATCTTTTTTATCAGTAAATTATATTGTGCAAGGATGTTCTATTTTTGTATATACGAGTTGTTGAGTTTGCTTGACATACGAGAATATTCTAACATAATAATATTAAAAATTGCTTGAAAGTTATTTTAGATCATCGATTCAAATTCTAATTCTAATAACTTAATAATTTTTTATGTGAAAATTCTAATTTTGCCGCGAATTAGTACGTGGTAATGCAATATTAAGGGGATGGTTCATGGAAAACATAGTGGAGCCCACGCGTTTGCTTAACTAATTTAATTAACTAATTTCTCATATTATTCTTTGCCATTTGAAATAATATAAGTATATTTCTTTGATTCTATTTTTGTTTGCCTTATAATTGACGACTAAAAACACACGTCTTTTTTATGTCTGCGTCGTTGAAGGTTTCAACTTTCTCAATCTTTAGATGTTTCTACGAAAATGAAGAAGTCCCAAAAATGAAAAGGACTTGTCGTTATTTGTCAATTATTTACTCTATGAATAAAAGTCAGACTTGCAAATGACGTTCCATTCACAATAAGCAGCTTAATTAATTGGTTTTCATATTATTACTTGTCTATGAATAAAAGTCTTAGACTTGCAAATGACGTTCCATTCACAACAAGCAGCTTAATTAATTGGTTTTCATATTATTACTTGTGGAATTTGAAAATATAAAGCCATAAATATTGGAGGTACGTGGAAAAAAATTGGCATATGGCATATCATGTAGTTGATGATGGGCGGTAAACGGTAGGACACTTTGCAATTTTCCATCAAAATTTCATATTTTGGCCAACTTTTAGAAAGTTCTATTTGGTGAAGAAGACTTGACCCACCCATGCTATATAGGTAAACGTAGAGTCGTAAGCCAAAGAAGTATCAGAGAAAGTAATTAGATAAGACACGACACGACACGATATATGTAGTTTCTACTTATCGATCAGGATATAAACCT
>DF364277.1:5601-22945 GCA_000787875.1 Solanum virginianum | reverse complement strand
AACGCCGTAATGGACTGCTCTCTGGTCTTGTAACAAATCCAACTCAGCTAACTGATTGAGGATGCTTTTTCTACAAATCCAACTCAGCTAACTGATTGGGGATGCTTTGTTTTTGTAAACCTAAGTTGCCATGTACTGTATTACTCCACCCTTTCAACTTGTCTTTCAGTACTCTCAATTTACAAGCTAGGATGTAATCTGGTTTTCCCACAAAAGTTGTGGAATTCCACCATTCTTTAACTCTTTCCTTAAAATCTTGAGTTTGCAACCACCAGTTCTCAAACTTGAAGTAAGTGCTTGATCTCTCCCAGCTGCCACATTCTAACAGTAAAGGATTGTGGTCAAAAGTTACTCTAGGTAAAATTGATTGTTTGATCTTCCTAAAGGCAACTTCCCACTCCTCAGAAATCAAGAATCTATCAAGTCTTGCTGCAATATCCAGGCTGTCCCCTCTCCTCCAAGTGAAATTACCACCTACCAGTGGTAAATCTTGTAGTTCCATATCCTCCATGAATTCAGAAAATTCTTCCATGGCCTTGTTGAGTATGTTACAGTGTTTTTTCTGTGATGGAAACCTCACTACGTTAAAATCCCCAGCCACCAGCCAAGGTCCCCTGAATAGTCCCCTCACTTCCCCCAATTCCCCCCATACTTCTTCTCTTTCTTCTCTACTGTTTGGGGCATATACCCCTGATAAGTGCCATCCAAAATCTTGACCTTTCCCTGTGAACTTGCAAGTGATACTGTGAGTCCTCACTTCGCATACTTCACCCTCCCAGATAGTACTATCCCATAAGATAATAATACCCCTTCTTGTCCTACTTGCTTCAAGTTGTGCGTACCTTACCCTCCTATTTGTCCATAATTCTTTCACAATCCCACTTATATCACCATTAATTTTTTATTCTTGGAAACAATACACGTCTGCCCTCCATTTATTCATCATGGCTTTGATTTGCTGTCTCTTCCTTAGGTCATTGAGGCCTCTAACATTCCATGAAACTATGTTAACTTTCATTTAAAACATCTAGAAAGCAACCCCCCCTACTTCTTGTACCATAGCTCACAAAATTGCTCGGTGGTTCCAGTTTCTTGAGTTCTTTCGATCTCTTTCCTATTGGAGTAATAGGAAGTAGAGCTCCATCCCCCTCTTCAATTATTTTCCTTCTGCTGTCGATCGTCATGAAAAGACTCGATGCTGCTTCTTCACAGCCAGCAAAATGCACCCCAAATTCTTTACTGAGTCGGGATTTGAATAATGGACATCGCGTCGTCGTCCCTAGTTGCAGCTTCGAGGTCTGTTCTCTGGTTTTCCTCTCTTTGTTCCACCGGAATTAGGATTCCTTTGCTGGCTTTCTCCCATAGAGCTCTACAATTTGCTTCTAGAAGATTGAACAAGAAACGGAAAAAATATAAGGAAGAACTGGACAATATTACTTGAAATATGATCAGAAATGGAAAAGTTTGCACAAGAAACTAAAAAACATAGGCAGAAGTGGACAAAGCAGGGGACTACTTGGACAATATAATCCAGAAAAAAATCTTGCGAGATCTCAATGTTTGCATATTTGAACAATTGAATCAACGAATTGATCTGTAGAGCTAAGTTGATCGGACTCTGGTACGGCTATCCGATACGGGTGTGGATCCAGAGGTTGGGTCCTCTATGATCGAAGTTACGATTCGGGAATATGATTCCATATATGGATATGGATGCCTGGATTCGAGTCCTCTATGATCTAAATTTTACAACTTTGGGATATGGTTCTATATATGGATACGAGTGCTTGGATTCGGGTAAAAATAATTCAAATATCTAAAAATGGAGTTGTAAAACTTCAATTATGAGATTATGTGGAAACTCTTAGGAGAAAATATTGATCAATAGGAGAATAAGAAAAAGGAGTGGCAATAGAAGCTTATATATAGAAGATATTCCATTTTCTTTACTTGTACTATAGTTGTTTTTTTTTAATTACAAAAATCATTGAATCTATCCAAAATTTCTCTTTCGAATTTGGTCAAAGTATCCAAAATCGGTTGATCAGATCGGGTAAGGATCCCACACCCATGCCGTGTTGACACGGGTGCGGCACCAAAAATGCAGAGTCTGAGCAACTTAGCTGTAGAGTGCTCCTTTGCCAGCAAATTCAAGAAAAGAAGATTGTTACTATCAAACAGCGGGTGATGAGCGTAATTGTAGCGAAAACGACGGCGAGGCTGATTTGTAGATCTAAGTGGAATCAATGACTCACTGTTGATGAGTATCGCAACTTCTTGGCTAGTTAGGGAAAGAACCTGTTTATGGTTTCATGGAATAGCCGAAAATTGCTCACCGGTAAGAGTACTGCTCTGGTTTGATATTCTTTGGATATCGTTGATAGAGGTCACTGGAAAATTACATTTCTTCTCCAGTTAGATTAGGTCAGGATTGGTAATGTGGTGGTGTATGGGAGATGGGTCGGTGATGCCGGCGTTATGTGGCAGAGGAGAGAAGGTTACTTGTAGAGAGGAGATAGAATGTTATTTGGAGAGAGAGAGGAAGTTATTCATGTTGTTTTTACCCACCTTACCCTTTATGTAGTGATGTAAAATTTTCTACTTTGTTTGTGGGACGTCTACCTGGGAAAGATACAAAATAAGGTCTGCATTTCAAATATTGGTACACCATGACCCTATGATGATGTTTCTTTGGTTGCGCATCTTCTCCTTCTTGACATAATATTTTTTTTTGGAAGTGTTAGACCTTATTTGTTGTTATTAAGACTAAAGATGTTTGAATATAGATACATATTAGAATATTAGGATGTGCATTGTGATTTAAATATTTGAATCTGAGTACACATCTGAACATTAAGATGTTTTATGAAGATTTGAACACTTAATAAGTAAGATTGATTGTTTTCTCAACATCTGAATATTTGGAACTTATTTTATTTTAAAATAGAGATAAGTATAAAAAACATATCTAAACTATCCTAGCTATTGAGAGTGTGAGTTTCATACCTGAACTATCATTTATTAGTTTGAGAAACACAACTCAGTGGTGTGTGTAATACACTCTCTTTTTTATTGAAAAAACCTAGCCACATGGATAAAATATTTAAATTATTAATATTAATTAAAAGTTAAAGATTAAAGTATAAATATTCTTTCAAAATAAATATTTTTTTAAAATGATTATTTTAAAAAAAAATTAAAATATTTTTCTCACCTACTCCACCGTCCACCCCCCAACCCCAACAATCCCCACCTTTTCATTTTTTTGAATCTCTTTTATAAAATATTTTAAAAAGTTCAAACTTTAGCCCCTACTCCACTCCTACCTAAAAAATTGATTATTTTTTAAATAAATAAAATTCTATCCACCTGCGACTAACTCTCCGCTCCTAATTTGTTTTATCTTTTTTAATTTTTTTTTTTACGGAAAAGGGCCAAAAATACCCTTGAAGTACTTGAAAAGGTTTAAATATAACCCTCATCCACCTTTTGGGTTAAAAATACCCCTAAATTAACCTTTTTGGCCCATATTTACCCTTACAACTAACAACTCTTTTTCTTAAAAATAATCATTATTATTAAAAATTATTTGGCATCTTCCTATACTAACCCATTAAATTTTTCACCACCCACTTTGACCATATTAATAGATGCAAACCCAACTAAAATACCCATTACTGATCATCTCTTTCTTCCTTAACTCTAATATTTGTTTTCTTTCTTCCCTCTTTCCTTCTTCAATAATTTCAAGATTACTTTCAAACCAAATGGTCAAATTTCAAACTATCAAAACTGAGGAAATTAAAATTTTGAACCAGGGAGCGCAAGAGTGAGAACCAGTCATAACAACTACTCCATAGAATATATCTAGAAATTCCCTCTCTCTCCTTCAAATAATAAGATGATTTGTAAAATACTTTCATGTATGAATGTTGTTATAAGTAAGGCTGTGTAGCTTTTTCCTTTTTCTTTTTGGTCAATGTCATTATTTGCCAATGTTTTTTTTATTTTCCCAATTCATTTAACTAATCCAGTAGTTTCTAGGTTTGGTACTTAATATGTCTGGATTAACTGCATTATGCTTTTTCTCTTTTGGCGCCTGTGTGTTTGTACAATCCTTAATTCCCTTTATTTATGTGAGTTAGAAATTTGATTTGAAATTAATTTTGAAATTGTTGAAGAAGGAAAGAGGGAAGAAAGAAAAAAGATATAAGAGATAAGGGAGAAGATGATTGGCAATGGGTATTTTAGTTGGGTCTGGGCATGTAGCTATTAATATGGGTCGAAGTGAGTGGGGAAAAATTTAATGGGTTAATATTTATTTTTATCCAATAGGAAGATGCCAAATAATATTTAATAATAATTATTATTTTAAAAAAAAAGAGATGTTAGTTGTAAGCCAAAAAGGTTGACTGAGGTGTATTTTTAACCCAAAAGGTGGATGAGGGGTATATTTAAACCTTTTCAAATACTCCAAGTGTATTTTTGGCCCTTTTCTATTTTTTTAATAGATATGTACACATATTTTTTTCTACTTGTGTATTGAATATAATAGAAATAAAAAAAATTACTTTAAATTTTTTTTATGGCAAATAAAAATAACTTTTTAAAAACGAGAAAATAAATAAATGTTGAGGGTTAGGTGAGTAGTGTAGAATTGCTTTTTCTAAATAGAATTAAAATAATATCTAAATTATTATTTTAAGGGGGGTGGGGGGTGGGGGGGAGGATAAAGTAAGAATTTTTTAAAAAAGTTCTATAATTTTATTTTTAAAAAAACATTAGTTGGTTCAGAGGTGGGGGGTGAGGAGGAGGTACGATGAAAGGAAGTGGTGGGGTAGGGTAAGAAAAATATTTTATATTTAATTTTAATTAATCTATATTTTTTTAATCTAAGTGAATGTTTTATCCATGTGGAGTGTACTTCACACACCTGGTGAGAGTGGAATAAAGATGGAGGTATGTTTTTCAAACTAATAAGTGATAGTTTAAGTATGAAACTCACACTCCCAATAGTTCAGGTATGAAACTCAAAAAAAGTGTATAGTTTAGGTGTGTTTTTGACACTTGTCTCTTTAAAATACAATCTGATATAATATCAATAATGTATTTTAAGAAAATCCTATAGGCATGGGTAGTGATGATGGTTTATGGTGGTTGTTGTGGTCAATTGGGGATTGTGTTGGTTGTGCATAGTAGTTAGTAGTGACAGTGCTGGACAATAGTGGTTAATGGTGGAGGTAGTTAGTGGTACCGGCTATAAGTGTGGTGGATGTGATTGATAGCAAATGGCGTGAATGATGACGGTTCACAATGTAAGTGGTGGTTGACGATGGTTATTGTCGGTAGTGATTGGTAGTTGTTATGTTAATAAAGGTTGGTGGTGACGATTGAAAATGGTTGCGAGTCTTGTGGTGACTGTTATTGGTAGCAAATGGTGGTGAATGATGACAACAACAACAACATACCTAGTGAAATCCCACAAGTGGGGTCTGGGGAGGGTAGAATGTACGCAGACCTTACCACTACCTAAGTAGAGAGGCTGTTTCCGGGGACCCCTCATCCGACACTCCTTCGCTGCACACGTCCAAACCATCGCAGTCTCGCTTCTCTCATCTTCTCAGCCACCGGTGCCACCTCTAGCTACTCACGAATGGCCTCATTCCTAACCTTATCGCTCCTGCTATGCCCACACATCCATCTCAACGTCCTCATCTCTGCAACGTGCATCTTCTGGACATAGTTGATATATAGTTGATGGCAGTGATTGTCGGTAGTGATAGGTGGTTATTGTGGTACTGACGTTTGCGGTGATGATTGAAAATGGTTGACAATGCAGTTGTTGTGATTGAGGATGATGATTGGTAGTTGATAATGGTGGAAATGGTTTTTTATGGTGAAAGTGGATGTAGTAGTAGTGAACTGCCCATTTTGTAGACATTTGAATACATCTTAATGGTAGGCTAGTGTGTGACCGATGACTCCGGTGATTGATGACAGCGCCGTGGTTGAGGATGATGATTATTGGGAGTTGCTAATGGTGGAATCGTTTTTTGTAGTGAAAGTGGATGTAGAGTGGTGAACTGCCAATTTTGTAGACATGTGAATACATCTTAATGATATTTAAATTTTGTTATAGAATTTGATCACACTCGTTAAGTGATTGTAAAATTTAAAAAGCAAACAGGCGGTGTTACAGACAAAAGCATTAGCATGTGGGATCTGGAAGGGAAAGAGTTGGAGTGCTGGAAAGGCCATCGGACTATTAGAATATCGGACTTGGGGATAACTAGTAGATCTGAAAAACAAACTTAAGGATTAAGATTTAGATCGGAAAAACAAACTAAATGTTGAGATCTGAATGATAGAAACTATGACCATCTTTTTAAGTGCAAAAAAACAAGCCTTAATGAGAGTTCTCATTCAACTTTTTGGGTTTGTTCGTTCTATCTATACTCCCCCCTCCCCCATGTAGGGGTATCAGACCAACCGATATGACCAACCACACAATGATTGGACTGATGGGAGAGGGGGAGGTTGATGCAAAGCGAAGAAAATTTTACGTTCTCATTGACTTGGAACTTCAGCCTCTCTCTATGAGGTAGTGGTAAGGTCTCCGTATATTTTTACCCTCCCTAAACTCCACTTGTGGGATTTCATTGGGTATGTTGTTGTTTGTTGTTGTCAACTTTGAACTTCATTGGCTTTCATTTTCTCTCATTTATATTATACTAGCTTATGCATCAATATTCTGAACTTCCACTGATATGTGGAATAACTCGAGTTTATTTCTGCAGACATAATTTCGTTAGCACTTGATGTCTAATTGTTTCTTCCTTGATTTAATGTGCCAGATATTAGAAGATCACAGTGATGAAGTATGGTTCTTACAGTTCTCCCATGACGGAAAATACTTAGCCTCGTCAGCTGCTGATTGTTTGGTGATCATATGGGAGGTAAGTGTCCTCTTGAAGATTGCTTTGTCATATCCTCTGTTGATATATCATTTTAGATCATTGATCACATTGCTTTCAGCTGAATTTGTTTCCTTTTTTTTTTTTTCTATTTGGTTACCATGGGATTTTACATTTCTATTGAAGAATTAGTGTTGGAGGACAGAGAAATAGAATATGGTACAGGTTGTGGGAATTATTTTTACCTGATTATATGCTCAAAATATGGGGATAAACTCTACTCCCTCCAGTTCAATTTGACTTCCCATAATTTAAGAAAGTAAAAAGGATTGTTAAATCTTGTGGTCTTAAATTTTACATATGTAGAATGTACCAAAATGCACTTTAGTTTTATGATCTTAAACATGTCATGTGGAAAGCTAGAATTAAAGAGTTGTCAAGAAAGGAAAAGACATTCTTTTTTAAACGAACTAAAAAGGAAAGCAAGACAAAAAAGAGCTTGTTGTTCTTCTTAAAAGATTCTAGGAGTTCTTACTCCAAAAATAGAAGTAGAGCAGACAATCTTAATTTTCTGTGTTGAGCTATTGTAAGTTCTTTAAAAATATTTTGTGTTTCTTTGTTTCTTTAAGTCTGCCACATGCGAGGTATTGTTTGCAACTACTTTTTCTGTCTACATTCCAGTAGTATCTTTCTGGGTTTAGGCAGGAAGCACTGGGAATAAGAGAATATGAAGCTGTCCCGATATGTGATTGTATTATTTATAATCAGAACTTATTAGGAGAGTATTGTGATAAACATAAGTTTAGTGATCTTTTTCAGCTGTTAGCTTTCTGTTCTTTGTAGGTGAAATTGGATGGTTTGTTCTGTGTGAAGCACCGGTTTTCTGGACACCAGAAACCTGTTTCCTTTATGTCATGGAGTCCTGATGACCATCAACTTCTCACCTGTGGAGTAGAGGAAGTTGTCAGGCGGTGGGATGTTGAATCAGGTGAATGTATACATATTTATGAGAAACATGGTCTCGGTTTGATCTCGTGTGGATGGGCTCCTGATGGAAACAGGATATTATGCGGTGTTACAGACAAAAGCATTAGCATGTGGGATCTGGAAGGGAAAGAGTTGGAGTGCTGGAAAGGCCATCGGACTATTAGAATATCGGACTTGGGGATAACTAGTGATGGGAAGCATGTAGTCTCTGTCTGTAAAGATAATATGATACTATTATTTGGATGGGAATCAAAAGCAGAGAAAGTAATTCAGGAGGATCAAACAATAACTTCATTTGTTTTGTCCACAGACAGCAAGTATTTATTGGTTAGCCTTTGGAATCAAGAAATCCATCTGTGGAATATAGAGGGAACTGTAAAACTCATATCCAAATATAATGGGCATAAGCGTTCACGCTTCATCGTTAGATCTTGCTTTGGCGGACTGGATCAAGCATTTATTGCCAGTGGAAGTGAGGACTCCCAGGTACTCCTCTTGTTTATCAAGAAACACAATCATTGCCAGTATAATCTAAAATATTCTTGTGATATACTTGTGACATATTCCTTTACACATCATGACATATCTCATGTTCGAAATATCAAATTTCTAGTTTGCAAATGTAATTGACAATAGTACTCACTCATTTGCTTCCTTTGTATGCTGAATGAGTGAAAATTCGCCAATAACATCTGAAACAGATATGCTATTTCAGGGTCAATCTATTAGGAATAGGGTTACATTGATTCTAGCAGCTCCATTTCAAAATAAAAAATTAAAAGTGCCAGATAAAAATGATCCAATTTGTGCTTTGATGCTTCCTTTTACCTCAAGGAATAGAGGCAAGTAGAGAAGTGCCTATTTGAGAATGAGGAGATCTGTCTCTGTGAAAACCTGATTGAGGTATTGGGTAGGAACAGCAATCAATCTTTTAGTCATGCTCTTCAATATAAATTTTAGGACAAACAGTATCTCTCCATCTGTATTATTTTATATAATAGAGTTTGATTGGGAAAAGAGTTTTTAAGATTTTATTATATTTGTGGTAGTGGAAGAGAACTGTAGTGTAGTGATTGAGAATTAATAAAAAAATATGACTTAAATGTTTGAAATTTAATTAGCTAAACTGAATTGAAACCTTCATTGTTGTATAGAATGATATGGGGTCAGACATTCTAAAATATCCTGAAATAATATGATGTCATATAAAATGGAATAGGTGGAGCATTATTTGTTTTTGGAATGTAATATTTGCGTATAATACAACATTTCCTTTCTCAAAAAAAAAAAATATTTGCGTATAATTCACTGTTGCTTCTGTTTACAAATAGTGTCAACAAGGTACTTTCGCTGTTTCTTGTCAGTGGACACAAATCACAGAAATGTTCTGTCAGATGCACTATCTTTGTATGAAATACTCCCCCTGTCCCATTTTATGTGACACCCTTTCTTTTTTAGTCCGTCCCAAAAAGAATACCTTATAAAAATTAGAAACAATTTAACTTTAAAATTCTACTTTAACCCTTATGATTTTCAGCCACACAAATATCTATGGATGATTTTAGACCACAAGTTTCAAAATATTTTTTTCCTTAAACAGCATGCCATGTCAAATGATGCCACATAAAATGGGACCAATGGTGTAGCTTCTAGGAAAATTTGCTTATTTTGTCTGTTTCATTGATCACTTTCAAACCCTAATTGAGCATCAACTCTAAATCCAAGGCTCTGATTCCCATGGTCTCTTTCCATTCCATCATCAGCAAGAGGGACTTGTGACCCACTAAATTATCCTGGCTTTGACTCTATTATTTAATGTGCTGCAATGCATTTTATCATATTGAGATTTTCTCTTGGCATGTATACCTATATCATATTTTCAGGTTTATATATGGCACAAAAGCTCAGGAGAACTTGTTGAGACATTGGCTGGACATTCTGGAACAGTTAACTGTGTTAGCTGGAACCCAGCAGATCCTCATATGTTGGCATCTGCTAGTGATGATCATACTATTCGCATATGGGGCTTGAATCAAGTAAAGACGGAACACAATGGCACAGTTAGTAATGGTGTACATTACTGCAATGGAGGGACTTAGGAGTCTTGGAGGCAAACTAGAGTAATGTAAACTTAACTAGATCTCTTTTTTTCTTAACCATTTCTTTCTGTAGTCTTTTTTATATCAATGTCAAGCTAACATTTATGACAAAGCAGGAACGTGAAATTTACATCAAGTTCAGCAATAATTTGTGTACTATGGTTTCTTTTATTGATTTCTTGTGTTATTAGATAAGAGATCTAGAATTAGGAAGTAGCTCGTCTACTTTACTGGTTTCTTCATTGAATGTGTCGATCTGCATTCTAGATTACATTGCTTTTCAATTGACTGTGTGAGCAGCCTAATATTAGAGTTGATGGAGTATTGTTCACAAGTTTTACGATTTAGGTAAATAAGAAATGCAGACATGGATTAAGGTTATTTTGGTCTTTTAAGAGGTCTTATGAAAGGAAACTTGGGCCATATTTGTTTGCATATATTCAATGTAAAGTCTTAATTTGAATGGTTCAAGACTTAAGTTCATTAGGTGCATTTGCTTATGTTGAGATTTAAAGACTTATTTGATGTGAATAGAATCGCCAAGACATTAAAGCTTGAACAGGTATTTTATATGGATGATTTTTGTTACCACTTTGCTCACAACCATCAATCATTACCACTAATCATTATACCACCTATTAATATCAGTCACTGATCACACCAATTATCACGATTAATCTTTACTATCAATCATCAATTGAGGATGTTGTAAACTATCATTAACACAATTGTTAACCACTACAAATTTTTCAGCCATCAGCATCAACACTGTCAACTACTACCGTCAATCAACTCCACCATTGCACCATCAGTACAACACCAATTGCCTTTACTAAAACAACAATCATCATTGTCATTACAAGCTACAAGCCACTAGGACCAACCATCATCACCACGATTATCACTACAAATCTTCACCCTGGAGAACATAAATGTGCAAAGTTAGAATGTAAGGAATCTGTGTTAAAAGTTAGAATGATGCCGTTTCTGAAAAAAAGTCGGACTCCTTGCAGCTCCCAAGTCCAAAACACATTCGACTACAATAAGGAGATATGAGAAAGGTAGGAAAGCCATGTAATATAAAACATATATGAGGCAAAAAAGCTAGGATTCAAATCATTTTTTTTGGTATATTTTGCATAAAAATATCGTTAAATTTTTTACATAGTGCGTCAAAAGAGTTCAATTTTAGGGGTTACGCTCAAATACAGTGTGACCTATGTATTTGGCACCCCAAGTTCAATTCTATTTAGCACCATACTTTTTACAATTTTTAAGCAAGAGTGAAAGAAGTTGCAGCATTTTCCACAAACTTTCTAGCTCCCTTGAACCATCTCTTGTCACCAGCTTGTGCTTTGCAAATGTAAAGTTTGCCATCATTCACTGTGGCTGTAATTAACTGGTGCTTTCCACCTTCATCTCCATCAGCAGTTCTTGTTAATACAGACAAGTAGTAATATTCTTTCCCTCCTACTGTCGCGCTCGATGCCTCCAATATGTTTGCAGTGGCCACTGCATCTGATTCAAATCCACCCTGTAGTGTTCCAAATTTCACATTATATTTGTATCATAAAACATGCATAATTATTACGAAAATCTGACATTTTACTAGTTACTCACATGAAAAGCAATCATCTTACTCTATTTGATAGCTTAGACTAGTCTGGAAACAAACACCATGGTAAACTGAAAGATACATGATTAACTAAATAACTTACCTCTGAATCAGTTTTGCCAAAGTAAGCTTGTTTTCCTAGCAGATAATCCACCTGCGCGGAAATGGCAAATCAATGCCTTGATCAGTTGTGGGCGAACAAAACTCTTTCAGTTTTCAGTTAATTAAAGTGAAAACTACAAGCTGTGAGAGAGAGATAACTACCTGAGAGAGGAATTGTTCTGGTGATCCATAGTCAGTGATGGACTTCTTGTTAGTTGGAGTAACTGTGACGACGAGATTGCTAGTGGTATCAAAGTTATCTTCATATCTGAGAACTTGACCAGGAAACTCTACTTCCTTGCTTGGATTCCATTTCGATGGTATTTGCAACTTGAATCCATCTCCGTTATATGGCAAGAAATTAGTGTTTGTCTTTGGCTTCCCAAACACATTTGCTGTATCAGAAAAGTATCATTCACAAAGCATCTTGCATTAGAAGGGTGTAAGCTTATTGCTAAATAACTAAATTCATAAAAGGAACCCAAACCATCTCCATACCATATATATCCTTGATATATACGTGAAGTTCTCGACATGAATAACAAGATGGATAATTAGGTTTGAATATCCCTATTTTTAATATTTTGATTTTTTGAAGTGTGTTAACAAAAGGATATGATGGTATAACATCTTATTCCAGAATAAGCATGTTCATCCCTCTTGGAAAAGAGGAGGTAAGGCATCATGAACAACAAAAACTTTTACCATATATGTAACTTTTAACTAATATGATAAGTAGTAAAAAAGAGTAATAACCTAGCATTTCCAATTAAATAAATTTTAATACAAGGATATATCTTACAGTTTAAAATGACAAATTTGAATAAAAATTCACTCAGGCTGAGACGTGGATATCTTGCTCTCTTTAAGGAGATTCAAGCCCACTGCGGCATAATCTACATCGATCTACCAATACATCTTTTGACTTGTCCCCTCTAGGATACAACAGTCCAACAACGTTGTATGACTCAATCAATTCCAGATTAGTTGAAGAGTCCAAAGCTCCACAAAAAAAACAACTTCCTCTTTTAAAATATAATTATTTTCTCTTATACATAGTGAATATAGTTAAAGACTTAGAAGAGGAAAGGACCAAAATAGTCCATTATCTTTGGACTTGGACTCAAAATCATCCATATTCTTTTACTTGGAGTGCTAATAGTACACAATGTTTACGAGAAAGGCTAAAATAGTCCATTATCTTTGGACTTGGACTCAAAATCATCCATATTCTTTTACTTGGAGTGCTAATAGTACACAATGTTTACGAGAAAGGCTAAAATAGTCCATTATCTTTGGACTTGGTCACTTGACTCAAAATCATCCATATTCTTTTGGTTGGAGCACTAATAATACACAATGTTTACTATAGTGGTGCAATTTTGATCATCCTCCAATTTTTTTGTTAAATTTTAATATAATGTTTTTTAGTTTAAATGTAAGATATCATTTTCCAATAACCTAAAAAACATGATAAAGTTATTAATAATCAATAAATTTTATAAATTTTTTCACACCAATATATCTATATTTTGAAGATATAATTTTTTTACCGTTTATTAAATTTGATCTTGTATTTCATTTGAAGATATAAAAATTAAAAATTTCACCATTTATTGAATTTGATTTTGGTGAAATGGTAAAATTTTTAATTTTATATCTTCAAATCAAATACAAGATCAAATTTAATAAACAGTAAAAAATTTATAATATATATATATTGGTGTGAAAAATTTATAAAATTTATTGGTTATTAATAACTTTATCATATTTTTTAGGTTATTGGAAAATGGTATTTTGCATTTAAAGTAAAAAAACATTCTATTAAAATTTAATAAAAAAATTGGAGGATGACCAAAATTGCACCATTGTAGTAAATATTGTATACTATTAGTGCTCCAACCAAAAGAATATGGATGATTTTGAGTCCAAATCCAAAGATAATAGACTATTTTAGCCTTTCTCATAAACATTGTGTACTATTAGTGCTCCAAGTAAAAAAATATGAATGATTTTGAGTTTCAGTCCAAAGATAATAAACTATTTTGGTCCTTTCCTCCCCTTCACAAAGCAAAAAACATCATCACTATTTATAAGTGAGAATTAATTTTTGTCTTGAATAAGATTAATATAAATAGTAGTATGAGTAAATGAAGAAAGGAATCATAGTTTAGAGATTACATGAGTTACAAGGCATAATAAAGTAAAACATGACTTACTGATTACACGAGTTATAAGCCACTAATGGTCATATAAGTTCAGAGTTACAAGAACTAATGATTGAACTAATAACTATTTCTATCCTAATTTATACCCACTAACATATATATGCACAAAATATTTTATTTTAATAATAAAATGCATATACACCAGCATACTCATATTTGATCAAAGTTGTACTCTTTCTGAGAGTAATTTTGAAATAGTATATAGTCTTTCCATATTTCTTAAGCTTCGTATCTGATCAAATCCAATTGCATAAATCAAAACGAAAGAAGTAATATTGAAAACATATTTTATTTGAAGTAATTATTGATGGGAAAGTGCAGGAATACCAGATTCTCCATAAGCAGCATCAGCAGGGGAAACTTTGGAAGCAATAGCAGCAACACCAATGAGGACTGTGAGAGCCATTCTACGAGACACAAAAACATTATTGTTGTCATTATCTTTTTGGGCACGACAAACCAATTGGTTAAGCTTCAAGGATGAAACACCCCTTAATGGTACTAAAACAATTTTAGACAGTGGATTATAGTGCAACAAACATTGAGTAGACAAAGCCATTGGTTACTTCTGAACCTACTAAACTAGCCCTTTTGTTTTTCTTTTTTCTTATTTGGAGACTTATTATTTGTTAATGATGATCTGGGAATGTGTTTTTGGATTTATTTTGTGACATATGAAAGGGAATTTAATTGAATGTAGAAAAAAGTGGATGTTAGCAAAGATTATATATGCGTGATAAGGGATAAGGTTATTGAGGGTATCATTGGTGACAAGTGGACATTCAGAATAACTCTAGCTTTTTCTTCTACCTTCTAGTGCAATCTGCAGTTATTACATACTATAATGTGTACTCCCTCAGTTCTATAAATTGAATCGATAAAAATATTATTGGTTTATTGTTATTGAGTTATTATATTATTAGATTTTTAATGATTTTAAAAAAAATAATTATTGGGCTATCGAACTAGATTTTAATAATTTAAAAAAAAATAATTATTGGACTATTGGTTCGATATCGATTTTTACTATTGGGTTATTGGGTAAACTGATAACTCAATAAGATTATAATAATTTACTATTTTACCAATTTATAAATATTAAATATTAGTAATTTAATAGTAATATGACACTATAGCGGTACTTTACCTATTTGGACAACTTGGTTTTAGCTTTAATTTTAGTTTATAATTAACTAATGTTAGCAAGTTTATAAACATAGTCTCCGTACTCCAGCTTGGTTTTAGTTTTAGAGCCCGTTTGGCTTGAAATAGTTTTTAAAAAGTATTTTAGAAGCACTTTTTAAAGTGCTGAAATTTATTTGAAAAATAAGCAACTATGTGTTTGGATAAAAGTATTGTAGCTGAAAAAAAGTTGTTGATGTGTTTGACACATAAGTGCTGTTAAGCAGCTTTTTAATTAAAAATGTCTGAAATACCCTTTAACCTGTTTAAATTATAAAACTGATTACTTTAAGATTTTTCCGTTTAAAAAAATAAAATAAAGTAAAATAAATTTATATTTTAATTCAATATCAACAAAAATTTATTATTTAAGTTGTTGATGCGTTTGGCACATAAGTGTTGTTAGGGAGCTTTTTAATTAAAAATGTCTGAAATACCCTTCAACCTGTTAACATTATAAAAACTGATTACTATATGATTTTTCTGTCTAACAAAATAAATCCAAGTTGTTAACACTATAAAAATTGATTATTTTAAGATTTTTCTATCTAAAAAAATAAAATAAAGTAAAATAAATTTATATTTTAATTCAATATCAATAAAAACTTATTATTTAAGTAAATTTTATATACACAATTTAAGATGAAATTTTTGCAGTACCCAATTCTTTAAACAAGAAGAAAAATTGTACTAGTAACAATTTTGCAGTAAAAACTAATGAAAACATTAAAAAAATAGTGAAACTTACATTAATGGCAGTGGAGGAAGAGAACCCAAACTTTGTGAAGAGAGAGCGCGACGGAAAGATTGTTGGGTTATGGTTTGAATTGAAATAATGAGAAGGGATATATTTGAAAATATAAAACAATATTTAGGGTAAAAGGTAATTTACTTTTGTCAAACTATAACAACTTTTAAGCTAAAAAATAAAAAGTTGGGGAGTGCTGCTTTTAACTTTTAACGTATTTTAAGCAAATTTTAACTTTTTTTTAAGTTGTTTTGAAAATTGCCACACTTTTATAAGCTAAAAAGAAATTAAAAGTAAGTTTGACCAACTTTTAAGCTAAGCCAAATAAGCTCTTAATTTTAGTTTATAATTAACTAATGATAGCTTTTGCAAGTTTGTAAATATAGTCTCCGTTCTCCATCTGCTTTTATTAATGCAAATTCTCATTATCATTCTTATTGGATAAATTGAAAATCGATCCGTTAAGGATTTAAAATCGATAAACTAAAAAATAATAAAATTATGTTATTGGTTTAGCACATTTAAAAATCAAAAATCGATCAACCGAACTGATAATGTATAAAATTGAACTAGACCAATGGATGCACACTCCTACTCTCAGTCTCATATTATATGGATACTTTTTATTTTATACGACTATTAAGAAATTATTAATACATTAGTGAACTTTACTATTTTTACCTTTCATTTATAACAATGTACATTAAATTAAATTAGAAAAAATCATTTGCTAGGAGCCATAATTAGGGTATGAAAAAACCCTTGTTTATTATGTACAATTAAGAGTATATTTATACAAGAGTGAGATGGGCCCAAGTCTCAGGAAAACAGGAAAAAGAATATACAGTTACCATATTAACCTTAACACCCCCTCAAGTTGGAGCATGCGGATCACAAATGCCCAGCTTGCCAAGAGATAATGAAACTGGCGGGTTCCTAAAACCTTGGTAAAGATATCCGTGAGCTGCTCGGTGGTAGGCACATGAGACGTGCAAATAGTCCGATCGCGGACTGCATCCCGAACATAGTGACAATCTACTTCAATATGCTTGGTACGTTCATGAAAAACTGAGTTTTGAGCAATGTGAAGAGCGGATTGACTATCACAAAACAACTGCATGGATTGAGAGTGAGAGACCCCAAGATCAAACCTTTGAGATAACGAACAACCCCGAGAGTAGCGGCCCAATGGGCGGTGCGTGAAATATGCATGAATTGAGCAAGAGTATGAACTGCATAAGCCAAATCGGGCCTAGTGAAAGATAAATAGATAAGTCGATCGACTAAATGCCGATAAGTTTCTGGATCTGGAAGAGGATCCCCATCGACCAATGAGAGAGAATGATTTGGCGGAAGGGGCACGTTGGCCGGTTTGGCTCCAAGGAGGCCAGCATCAGCAACAATGTCCAGCGCATATTTGTGTTGGCTGAGAAAAATACCATCAGCACTCCAAGCCACCTCTACGCCCC
>DF364278.1:33624-50764 GCA_000787875.1 Solanum virginianum | reverse complement strand
TCTGTTTATTTGCTTAGAGGTCTGTGGACGCCTGTGTGTATGGGCTATGACTGTTTATATGACCATATACGTATGTTATATATGTTGTCCGATTTTAACCGTAGCGGTGACCTTGTCGGCCCGCATATGTATTTGTAGGATACTCTGTTGGATTTTTCTGAGTGCAGGGTTTTGGGATAGTCCGTAAAACAAAGGAAACTCTGCCAAAATTTCTTTAAAAATAATACATTTGCTATAATCTAGTTTTGTGCTTGGGTTCGGGTGCCCCAATCAGGCACTTGTCACGGCCCATGGGTTGGGTCATGACATTATTCATGCTATGGATTGGTTGCATGTATACTATGCTTCTATTGATTGTAGAGACCCCAAAGTTAGGTTCTAATTTCCTAATGAACCCATTCTTGAGTGGGACGGTCATGATTCTGTGGTTAAGGGTAGTCTTATCTCTTGTCTCAATGCTCGAGAATTGATTGCTAAGGCTTGCATTGATCATCTTGTAAGGGTTAGGGATGCTAAGTTTAAAGTCCTTTTTATTGAGTCAGTTTCGATGATCAATGAGTTTCTTGATTTCTTTCTCGATGAACTCAAGTTACCCCCCAAAAAAGGAAAATAGATTTTTATATAGACCTCTTTCGTAATACTCAACTTATTTCTATTCCTCTCTATTGTATAGCCCCGGCAGAATTGAAAGAGTTAAAAGGATCAATTTTAAGAATTTTTTGGGAAAGGGTTTTATTATGCCTAGTAAGTCATTATGGGGTGCTCCAGTATTGTTTGTAAGGTAGAAAGATGGCTCACTTAGGTTGTACATTGATTATCGGTAACTCAACAAGGTCACCATAAAGAATAAGTGTCCCCTACCAAGGATAGATGACCTATTTGACTAATTACAAAGGGCTAGTCATTTTTCTAAAATTGATCTTTGGTGTAGATATCATTTAATAAGGGTGAGGGAATATGATATTCTAAAGATGGCTTTTTGGACTAGGTGTGGGCAGTTTCAATTTGTAGTGATGTCTTTTGGTCTAACTAATACACCAACAATATTTATGGATCTCATAAATGATGTCTTTAAACCCTACTTTGATATGTTTGTTGTGACATATATTGATGAAGAGCATTTGAAACATTTTAGCGTAATGTTGCAAGTTTTGAGAGAAGAAAGTTCATATCCTAGGTTTTCAAAAAAGGGGTTAATTTAGGTTTGAAGAGATTGTATTTATTGGTCATGTGGTGTCGGCTGAGTGAGACAAAGTAAATCCTAAGAAAAAGAAAGTATATTGATTGGCTAGATTGGGGGATTATGTTGGATGAAGTTGAAAATAGGGGTACATTGTTTGAACATGGTTCCAAGTCTTCGTTGATTGATGAGGTCAAACCCAAACAAGACCTTTATCTCACTTTGTTAGAATTGAAAGCATTACTGAAAAAAGGCAAGGTGGAGGCTTTCTCCCAAGGAGGAGATGGTGTCCTTAGGAATAAAGGTAGATTGTGTGTTAAATGTTGATGCATTGAGGGAGTTAGTTTTAAAAGTGGCACATAATTCGTCATATTCCATTCACTTTAATTTTGTGAAGAGGTATAGGGATCTGAGAGAAGTGTATTAGTGGGGTGGTATGAAGAAAGACATTGCAAAGTTTGTTGTTGGATACCACAATTGCAAGCAAGGCAAACATCAAAGGCCGGGTGGAAGGAATAACTTTGTTTTATCTCAATTTGGTTATAGAATATTTAGAGAAAGTGAGGTTGATAAGGGAGAGATTGAAAATGACTCCAGGTTGAGAAAAGTCTAATTTTGATATTAGGAGGAAAGATCTTGAGTTCAAAGTAGATGATTGAGTGTGTTTAAAGGTCTCACCCATGAATGGTGTAGTTCAGATTGGCAAGAGGAGAATGTTGAGCCCTAGGTATACGAGGCCTTATTGAATCTTAAAGAGAATTGGTATGATTTCCTATGAGTTAGAATTTCTATTAGAAAGGAACATGATTCATCCAGTGTTCCATGTGTCAATGTTTAGAAAATTCATGGGAGATTCGAATTCCATAGTTCCATTGGAGGATGTGAGAGTTGAGGAGAATATGTCATATGAAGAGGTCTTAGTTAAGAAATTTGATAGGCAAGTAAAGACATTGAGGAACTAAGATGTAGCATCTATTAAGGTCTTTTAAAGAAACCAACAAGTCAAAAATGCAAATTGAGAAGCATAAGAGGTCGTGATTAAATGATAGCGTTATCTTTTTCACTCTACTCAAGCTTAAGGTAATCATGTTTAAAGTGTCAAGTCATGTAATTGATCCCCTAGATGTCATGTTGGATGCGTTAATATTTACGGTAGCATATTTTGATGATATTTGACTCATAAGTTTGTAATCTTTCATGAAAATGATGTTTAAGTTGCATTGATTCATTTGTGTTAGGGCTAAAGGTTGTCTTGCTACTCCTTTGAACTGTATTGCATAACATTCAGGGACGAATATTCCCAAGAGGGAGATATTGTAGCACATTCTAAGTAACTCAGAGCGTCCTTGTAGTGTTTTTCTTGGATATCATAAAATATGTATGTTTTTTGACAAATTCAAGTTCATATTCTTTTTCAGTACACAAAGTTGTGTAGGAAAAGGGTCACCTTTAATTTTTAGGTTGTAATGACCTTGTTGGTCATTTTTGAGCTTATCTATAAAAATTTTATTTTGCTCTTCCTTAAGTTGCTTTGGACATACTTTGAACTATCTATATTATTGGAACTACAATCATGTCTTTTAGAAGTTGAAAATATGAGTTTTGGCATTTTTAGAAGCTTAAGTTGTTCAAAAAGTGAGTTTTTGTACAAAGTTTTGGGTTCAGATTGAAAATTCGTTGATTCCATTAGATTCGGAACGTCGAATCTTGTCAAGGAGAAGTTATAAAACTGAATTTGGAGTTAGAATGAAGTTTTTAGACCCAAAGTTGTATTTTTCAGTTGTTTCTAGAGTTAACGTTTGACTTTGGTAAACATTCTAAGCTCGGATCGAAATTCTAACAATTTTAATAGTTCCATATGGTGAAACTAACGCTAGAATGGTCTCGCCATAATTTATAGAGTTGTTGAGGGTGGTTTTGGCATTTTGAGTTTTAAACTAGTTTATTTGTATTGCATTGGTAATTATGTCAAGGAGACCTCATAATCAAATTCTGATTATTTCGTTGAGTGTGGATCACTGTTTCTGGTATGAATACATGTTTGGTTTGACTAATTCTGATTTTGGATGAATTTTGAGGGGCTATATTGAGATTTGCAATTGGCTGATTTTTGCTGGTGCAAAGTGTTCTAGAGAAGCTACCTCCCTTCTCCGAGTTCACGGAGGAGCCTCAGCATTCGCTAAGGTATAGGTGTTGTTGTTCTCTGTGTTTTCTGACCTCAATCCCGCGCTCGCAGAGTACTAGCCAATGGCCCATTTTTCCATCTCTGTGTTCGCGAACATCCTCTCCACGTTTGGAAAGGTCTTGATCTCTCTAGTGCTTCGTGTTCACTGATACCCTTCCGTATTCTCGGAGTACATTTTTACCTTGACAGCATCAAACTCGAGAAAATATCATTTTTATTTATTTTTACAAACTTCTATTTTTGGGGTAGACTTTGGACGAGACCTTTTTAAGATTTATTTTGGGTTTCTAACATCGTTTTGATTAATTTTCAAGACTTTTATCTTGATTTTGTGTTGAGTTTCATGATTTTGAATGTCCAAAATTGAGAATATTTAGTTTATAGTTTGGAAACTTTAAATGATGACTTCTCTTTCGATTTGAACTCGATTTTAGAGAAATTTTTACCCACGAACTCCTTTTCTCACGTAGATTTATAATTTAAAGTCAATTTACAAATTCAAGAACTTTTAATTTTTACCCTAAGTTTGATCATTTTGCCCCTAAACTTAATTTGTGCCAATATGGGTATCAAAATTTATCTCTTGATGTGTAATATCTATTCTTGATAGCAATTGATCGATTTCGAGATTGTTTGTAGGATTCAATTGATTGAAAGCTTTTCTGAGTGTGGTTTCATCATCGAAGTAGGCTTGGCTAATCTTTTTAGGACTGGATTTGTAACACCCGATAAAATTATCAAAATACCCCTAGAATGAAATCATGTGCATAACACGTCTTCCCAAGCTTTGATGGAAAATCCATTTTGATTTCACCTATTTTAGCATGTGCTTTAAAAAGGGCTTCGGCACAAAAGCAGAAACGATCTCGATCGGATTTGTGATCAGCACAAAAAATTGAATGGGAAAATGACCTAGTTTGGATTTTAGAGCAATCAAATCAAAAAATAATTTTTCGTAATAAATTATGAAACAATGTCAGTGCACACCTAAGGCATGACATGCCAGGGATGTGGACCAACACTTGGTTTTTCTCTTATTTTCCATGGTAAATTTCAGAAGGAAATTTTCAGGTCCGTGCTAATTAACTTTTTCATTTTTAAATAGAGGGGCATCCTGGTCAATTTTCATTTCCTCCTAAACTCAAAACATGATCAATTTAGGTTGTTTTGAAGAGTAAATAGGGTCTTAAACCCTATTCTAAGTCCTTTTCAAACACTCGAAAGGCTAGGTCTTGAGAGAGAAGAAGAGGAATGCTAGATTAAAGATTTCAAGGAGAATTCTTGACGGTGAATTAGAAAAACTTTATCTCAGGTATGTAAGGCTAAACCAAAAGCATGAGACTATTCTCTCATATGCCCTATAGATGGTCTTAGATAAGAATTGAAAGTTCTTAAGTCTACATTCAAGATTCTTGATTATTTTCTTGAAAACTTTATAATTTTTACATGTATTTTCATATGTTGATGATCATCATAAACTTGTTTTCTCGAATGGGATTTTTTACATGAATTATTGCATGTATGGATGAATGAACATGATGAGGACAAGTGGTTCCCTTGGGGACTAGCTATCACAACCCAATTCTAAGGCCTTGACGTGACACGGCGAATGGGGAAGCCGAAGGAACCCCAAACAAGCCTCTTAACTTATCATTACACATCCTTGGTCGCGGAAACATAAAAAAAGACATGTAGAATAGAATGGGGCATCAGCTAAGGGAAAGCTTTGCAGCATATCAACATCAAGAGATAGGAATCATAGCTCATATCATAACTACATAACTTGTTAAACAAATACCTCTACATACATAGATAGAGCGGGCTCCAAGACAGAGTAACCGAGCTCACCCTCATAATCAAGTAGAACATAGGATAGTATCTCAATACATAGATAAGAGGAAAAATATAAACCAAAGTCCCCGAAATAGAGGACTCATCAACAAGCTTGGAATAGTACCATCTATCCACGTGGAGGAGGAGGATAATCAACTTGGGTACTAGTTCCTAGATGGTGATATCATGTAGGGAAGAGTATACGTTAGTACGTTTGAATGTACAAAGTATGTGGGATTCAATGCAACAAGATATAAGCTTCATATTCAACATGCAGAACAATAGGCAATAGGCATAATATAGCAATATGATATGTATGATCAATGCATAAGTAAAACATGCTTAAGTAATTCATACTCATAAAGAATATCATATGTGTAGAAGAGACCAAGCTAGCTATTCAAGTTATAAACCCCTTAGTGGTTGTGTGGTATAGACCCCTCACATGGTTGATGGTATTCACACCTCACATACATGGTGACAAAGTATAAACCCCTCGCATGATTGATGAGTATAAACCCCTAACATGGTTACCCGGGCTCTTGTCCCCCCGGATCGGGCATGGCTAATGCAACACTTTATATAGGATTTATTGTAGGCTCTAGTGCAATATTTCATATAGGAATAATCATATACATAAGCTAATTTAATCATCATAACATTGTTCATATCATATCTCATGCTTTTGACCTTCATTTTCTCATGAAACCTTAACCGAACATTTTATCAAACACCTTGGGGGAGTGTATTAAGGGTAAAAGACCATCAAATTTAGAGATGAAATCATGCAAGAAAATCAATTTTAAAATCATCAATCAAAACCTTGCAACACCCCCAAGACATTCACATCAAAACCCCTCATTAAATCCAACATTAGATCCAATATTTGAACCTCAAAATATGCTAAAACAACCATACTTTCATGAACTAAAATCACTGTGCAATAAATTCCTTAGTATACAAGATCCACATGGAAAAAGGAGGCTTAGACACTATGGGCGGAAGGACTCAATGGTTTAACACCACATATCTTAGCTTTGGAGAAGTTCTTGGTGAAGGTTGACAATGGAGACTTGAAGCTTCAAGAGAATCCTTAAATTTAGATGAGAGTTTTGAGTATTGGAATTTGGAGTGAAAGTATGGCTAAGTGTTTGGGGAACCTCTTTGCCACTACCATCAACATAAGCAAGGCTACCTATAGCCACCCTAGTCAAAGCATCAGTAATAACGTTAGCTTTACCGGGATGATAATGCACACTCATATCATAATCCTTAAGGAGTTCTAGCCACCTCTTTTATCTCAAGTTAAGATCTTTTTGAGTAACATATCCTATATCGCAGAGAGGACGCAGAGAGGGATTTGTACTAAAGCGCGCCCAAGGCGCATCGCGGAAGCCTTGCGAATAGCTCACTGGAGAGGATGCGGTGAGGGATTTGTACTAAAGTGTTCCCAAGGTGCATCGCAGAAGTATCGCGGAAGGCTCTCTGTAATTCGTCACTTCAAAATTTATAATTGCTATTCTTTCGCTCTTAAATTGAGGTTAGACCCTTTTTCACCTAATTTTGACCCCCTAATCACAAATATGAAGTCAGATTTTTGAAATAACAAATAAATTTTTAGATATATGGAAATTGAAATTTCGAGCATTATGAGGCATGTCTTTGGGCACTTTTTGAAGTCATTTGAATATCTCCCCCTTGGAAACATTCATCACCGAATGTAAAAGAGATGTACAAGGCAAGAGTGATCATGAAAAATCAGCCCCAATAAGAATGCAACATAACATGTAAAAGAACATTTTCAAATCTTCAACTCAAGTGTAAAATCATCATAAGTTTACCAACTTAAACATGAATGCATATGACTGACATAGGGGCTGAAATGTAGAACTTGAAATCACATATGAGACTTAGGATCAGTACCTTAGGCTTCAGTAGAGTGGAAAAGATAAGGATACCGCTTTTCCATGTCCACTTCGACCTCCCAAGTAGCACTTTCGACTTGTTTGTTTCTCCAAAGGACCTTAACGGATGTCACTTCTTTGTCCCTCAATCTCTTTACTTGCCTATCCAAGATTTGAACCGGGATCTCCTTATAAGTTAAGTTATCCTCCACATCACCCACAACATTAAGAGGTACAATGGCATTAGGATCAGCAACGCATTTTCTCAACATAGAGACATGGAACACCAGATGGACCAAATTCATTTCACTAGGCAACTTCAACTCATAAGCTGCCTTGCCAACCTTTTTAATCACCTCATAAGGACCAACGTACCTTAGACTCACTTCCCCTTTTTAACAAAACAGACTATATCTTTCATTGGAGAAACCTTTAAATAAACCCAATTACCCACTTAGAATTCTAGGTCTCTTCTTCTCACATCATCATAGGATTTTTGACAACTTTAGGTTGTCATCAACCTTTTCCTAATCATCTTAACCTTCCCAAGAGCTTCCATAACTAGATTCGGCCCTAATAAAGCCATTTCTCCAATCTCAAACCAACCCATAGGTGATCTATAACGTCTCCCATAAAGAGCCTCAAATTGAGCCATACCAATGCTAGAGTGATAGCTATTGTTGTAGGCAAACTCAATCAATGGAAGATGGTCATTCCAACTTTCTTTAAGCTCCAAGACACAAGCTCTAAGCATATCCTCAAGTGTTTGAATCATCCTTTCGACTTGGCCATCCGTTTAAGGGTGGAAGGTCATACTATGGTGATCTTTGGTACCGAGACCACTTTGAAAAGATCTCTAAAAGTCTGAAGTAAATTGTGCACCCCGGTCTGATATGATGGATAAAGGAACCTAATGTAACCTCACTAACTCATGGATGTACAACCTTGCATACTCTTCAGTCCCATATGTAGTCTTGACTGGTAGAAAGTCTGATTTCATCATCCTATCAACCACCACCCATATGGAATCAAAACCTTTTCTAGTCTTAGGCAACCCAACCACAAAATCCATACTAACCACCTCCTACTTCCAAGTGGGAATCTCTATGTCTTGGGTTAGGATACCCAACCTTTGATGTTTGGCCTTGACTTGTTGGCAACTATGGCAATCGGAAACAAATTTAGCAATGTCTCTCTTCATGCCTCCCTACCAATATACATCCCTCAAGTCTCTATACATTTTGGTGGAGCCGGGATGGATAGAATAAGAGGAATTATCGGCTTCATCAAGAATTCTCTCCCTTAAACCATCAACACATGGCACACACAACCTACCTTGATATCTAAGGGTCCCATCTTCCCCTTGGGAGAAAGCCTCTTTTTTTCCCTCTTTCACCAAGGACTTCAATTCAACCAAGGAGGAGTCTATGTCTTGTTTTGCTGTCACCTCATCAATCAAAGAAGATTTGGAACCATCAACAATAACTACACCATTACCCACATCTTCTAACCTCACCCCCCATCTAGCCAATCTATGCACCCCTCTAGCCATCTCCATGTCACGAATATCCATATGAGCTAGGCTACCCATAGACACCCGACTCAAAGCATCCGTCACAATATTTGCCTTACCTGGATGGTAATGCACACTTATGTCATGGTCCTTAAGGAGTTCTAGCCACCTCTTTTATCTCAAGTTGAGATCTTTTTGAGTAAAGACTTGTTGAAACTCTTATGATCGGTGAAGACATCAACATGCACCCCATATAAATAATGATGCCAAATCTTTAATGCAAGCACCATGGTAGCCAATTCAAAATCATGGGTAGGGTACTTCTTTTCATGCACCTTGAGTTGTCTAGAAGCATAGGCTATGACCTTACCTTTTTGCATTAACACACAACCCAAACCAACTCTAGATGCATCACAATACACGACAAAACCCTCAAGCCCATCCGGTAGTGGCAATATAGGAGCGGACACAAGTCTATATTTCAATGTTTGGAAAGTTTTCTCACATTTATTGGTCCACACAAACCTCACCTTCTTTTGAGACAACTTTATCATAGGAGAAGCAATAGAGGAGAACTCATTCACAAACCTTCTATAATAACCTGCAAGGCCTAAGAAATGCCTAACGTCCAATAGGGTAAATAGTCTAGGCCATTTCCCAATCACATCAGTTTTCTTAGGATCCACTTTTATACCATCCCCGATACGGCATGACCCAAGAATGCAACCAAAATTCACACTTGTCATCTTTAGCATACAATCTCTCCTCCCTCAGTCTTTGCAACATGACCCTCAAGTGGCTAATATGCTCTTCCCTACTATGGGAATAGATCAAAATATCATCAATGAAGACCACAATAAAGGAATCAAGGTAGGGTTTAAAGATCCTATTCATTAGGTCCATGAAGATGGGCGGTGCATTAGTCAATCCAAAGGACATCACCATAAATTCATAATCCCCATATCTAGTTCGAAAGGCCATCTTGGGAATATCATACTCCCTTATTCTCACTTGATGGTACCTGGACTGAAGATTAATCTTAGAGAAAAAACTAGCCCCTTGATATTGGTCAAACAAGTCGTCAATCCTTGGAAGAGGATATCTATTCTTTATAATGACCCTATTGAGTTGCTGGTAGTCAATGCACATTCTAAGTGACCTATATTTCTTCTTTACAAATACACCATGCACCACAAGGTGATTAGCTAGGTCCAATAAATCCCTTTTCCAACAAATTTTTCAATTGCTCTTTTAACTCCTTCAACTCCGTCGAGGCCATATAGTAAGGGGGAATAAAGATAGGTTGAGTGTTGGAAAGGAGATCTATACCCCTTTCGTGAGGGACACTAGGAAGGTCATTTGGAAAGACATCAAGAAACTCATTTACAACAAGGACCGACTCAATGGAAGGGACTTTGGACTCTATATCTTTGACCCTTACAAAATGATACAAACACCCCTTGGAAATCAACCTATGGGCTTTAATGCAAGAGATGAACCTGCCCCTCACTACCACATCATGACTTTCCCATTCAAGGACTGATTCATTTGGGAATTGAAACTTGACCATATGGGTTCTACAATCAATAGAAGCATCAAAGGCATGCAACCAATCCATCCCAAGAATAACATCAAAATCAACCATATCTAATTCAACAAGATCACAAGGTAAGATTTTATCCAAGATACAAATCGGACAATTTCTATACACCCTCCTAGCAACAGTAGATGTACCAATAGGAGTAGACACCTCATATGACTCATGCAACAACTTTGACTCAACATGGAACTTTCTAGCAACAAAGGGGGTAACAAAGGAAAGGGTGGAACCTAGATCAATCAAAGCATATACATCAAGATCAAAGATTTTGAACATACTAGTAACAACATCGGGGACTTCACCAACCCTTTCCTCCCCATGTAGAGCATAGAACCGATTGTGCCTTGGGGCACTATCTTGAGGACCACCTCTACCCAATGGGACCGCATTAGTACTCTGGACCTTGGCACGGTTTCTTGGACATTCTACTTTCTTATGACCAAGCTCCCCACATTCATAGCATGCATTAGAACCTCTTAAACATAGGCCTCCATGGCTTATTCCACATTTATGGCACACATCATTACGAACCATCCCACCAACACCTTGTGGCCTAGGGAGGTCATTGGCAAACCCCTTATTAGTAGCATGAGGAGGCCCTTGGCCTTGATAAAATCTAGAACCCTTGTGGAACTTGCCTTTAAATCAGGCTCTCTTGGCCTCATGGCCCCTCCTCTTTGTCAATTTCTCCTCTTCCATTTGCTCAGTATAAGTCATCAATCTAGACAAATCCATATCACTAATAAGCAAGGTGGACTGACACTCTTCACTTACCAAGTCGGAGACCCCCATCACAAACTTATTCATCCTTGACCAAGGATCGGCCACCAAGTGAGGAGCATACTTTGAAAGTTGATTAAATTTGAGCACATACTTTTTTACACTCATAGCACCTTGCTTAAAGTTCATAAACTTAACATACTTTGCTTCCCTAATCTCAAGAGGGAAGAATCCCCTCACATTCTTAGCACCTTGCTTCAAATTCATAAACTCAACCAACTTAGCTTTCCTACGCTCAAGAGGGAAGAATCGATTAAGGAAGGCCAATTTGAATTCCACCCAAAGCCCCACATAGCCATTACCCTTCTCACCCTTCCATTGATCAAACCAAATTTGGGCCACTCCTTTAAGTTGGTACACCTCCAACTCCACCTTCTCATTTGGCCTAAAACTTATGATAAATAAGATTTTGTAGACCTTATTAATACTCCTATTCATAGTCATGGCATGCTTCACAACTATGAATAGGACTCTAATCGTCATGGTGTGTTGGACTCTGAGGATCTATCAACCTAGTGCTCTAATACCAAGTTTGTCACAACCAAAGCCTAGGGCCGAGACGTGACATGACAAATGGGGAACCCGAAAGAACCTCAAACAAGCCTCTTAACTTGTCATTACATATCCTTGGTCACGGAAGCATATAAAAGACATGTAGATTATAATGGGGCATTGGGGCTAAGGAAAAGCTTTGTAACACGTCAACATCAAGAGACAAGGAATCATAGCTCATATCATAATTACATAACTTGTCCAATAAACACCTCTACATACATAGATAGAGCGGGGGCCAAGACAAAGTAACCGGGCTCACCCTCATAATCAAGTAGAACGTAGGATAGTGTCTTAATACATAGATAAGAGGAAAAACATAAACCAAAGTCTCCAAAATAGAGGACTCTCTAATAATCTTAGAATAGCACCGTCTAGCCATGTGGAAGAGGAGGATGATCAACTTGGGCATCGATTCCTAGAAGATGATATCATGTAAGTAAGGGAATTCGTTAGTACATTTGAATGTACTATGTATATAGGTTCCAATGCAATAAGAGATAAGCTTTATAGTCAATATGCATAACAATAGGCAATATGCATAATATAGCAATATGACATGTATGGTCAATGCATAAGTAAACATGCTTAAGTAATCCAAACTCATATAGAATATCATATGTGTAGAAGAGACCAAGCTAGTTATTCAAGATATAAGCCCCTTGGTGGTTGTGTGGTATAAACTCCTCACATGGTTAATGGTAATCACACCTTACCAGCATTGTGACAAAGTATAAACCCCTCGTATGGTTGATGAGTATAAACCCCAAACATGGTTACCCGGGTTGTTGTCCCCCCAGATCGGGCATGGTCTAATACAAAACTTTATATAGGATTTATCATAGGCTCTAGTGTAACATTTCATGTAGTAATAATCATATACATAAGCTCATTTAATTATTATAACATCATTAATATCATATCTCATACTTTGGACCTTCATTTTCTCATGAAACCATAACTGGACATTTTATGAAACACCTTGGAGGTGTGTAATAGGGGTAAAATACCATACAATTTAGAGATGAAATCATGCAAGAAAATTCATTTTAAAACTATCAATCAATACCTTACAACACCCCCAAGACATTTACATCAAAACCCCTTATCAAATCCAACATTAGAATCATGCAAGAGAATATGTTGTAAAACCATCAATGAACACCTTGCAACACCCCTAAGATATTTACATCAAACCCCTCAGCAAATCCAATATTAGATCCAAGATTTCAAGCTCAAAACATGCTAAAACAACCATACTTTCATGAACTAAAATTAGTGTTCAGTAAATCCCTCAATAAACAAGAGCCATATGTAAAATCAACTTTAAATCATGTAATATCAATAAAGCAGAAGCTTAGGCACTATGGTTTGAAGGACCCAATGGTTCAACACCACATACCTTAGCTTTGGAGAAGTTCTTGGTGAAGTGGAGACTTGAAGCTTGAAGAGAATCCTTAAATCTGGATAAGGGTTTTGAGTATTGGAATTTGGAGTGAAAGTATGGCTAAATGTTTTGGGGAGTACTGGGAAATATTTAGGATGATATAACGGTGAAATTTGACTAATTATAGATAAAAACACATTTAGGAAACTTGGATCCAATACTTACAATATTTTGGGCCGCACAAGAAAAACTACCATGCAAAAAAAAGATCTCCACATTGCAGAGAGGATGCGGAGAGGGATTTGTACTAAAGCGCACCCAAGGAGCGTCGCGCAAAAATCGCAAACAGCTCACTGGAAATCATGCCTTAAAAATTTATAATTGCTATTCTTTTGCTCTTAAATCGAGGTTAGACCCTTTTTCGCCTAATTTTGACCCTCTGATCACAAATATAAAGTTGGATTTTTGAAATAATGAACTAATTTTTAGATATATCAAAATTGAAATTTTGGGCATTTCGAGGCACCTTTTTAGGCACTTTTTGGGGGCGTTTCACTAGATTTAGTCTCTGGTTGTCGGCCACGTCTTGGGTCCCCTCCTGGGGTATGACAAACATGGTATTAGAGCATGAGTTCAAGTGTCCTAGGGAGTCTATAAAGTTGTGTCTAGTAGAGTCTTGTTTATGGGTGTGTTGTCGACCGCACTTGATAAGCAGGAGGCTATAAGACATTAGGAAATGTTTCCGTTTATTCATATTCTAAATCATGTTATGGTCACTACCTAATCCTAGGGCCTAGATATGACACGACGCATGAGAAACCTGAAGGGGCCCCAAGTATGCCTCTTAACATATCATTACACATCATTCATCACGGAAGCAATTAAATAACATAATAAGAGTAGAAATAAGGGAAAAGGGCTAAAGGAATACTTTCATAACATAAGCACCAAACTAGAGAGTCAAGGCTCAATACATAACATGTCCAAAAACACCTCTATTACATAGATAAGAGCGGGGTCCAAGACAAGCAATCGTGATCACCCTCATAGTCAGTACATACATAAAAGAAAGATAGTCTTAGAACATAGCATGAGATCATAAATATCATCCCCAGAATGGAGAACTTACGAACTAGCTTTAGAAAGAGATCATACTAGCCACGTAGTGGAGAATGATCAGGTGAGCATCTGGTTCCTACATGGTTACATCATGTCGGCATAGAGTATGCGTTAGTATATTCAAATGTACTATGTAAGATGCAATGCAACAAGAGATAGGCAACATAATCGAAATGCATAATGATAAACAATAGATAGCATAATAATAATATGGCATGCATAATGAATGCCTAAATAAAACATGCTTGCATATAACATAATACATGTGTAAAAATAGACTATCATTATAGAACCCATAGTTTACCAAGGTACAAACCCCTTTGGTTGGTTAGTGGATCATCGCACCTTACAACTCATGGTGATTGAGGTACTAACCCCTCAACCCGATTACAAAGGTACGAACCCCTTGATTGGTTTTTAGATAGTTGTACTCTACCATTCCTGGTGATTGAGGTACTAAGTCCTCAACCCAGTTATCAAGGAATAACCTCTTGATTAGTACCAAGGTACAAACTCCTCGACATGGTTACCCGAGCTCGAGTAAGGCATGGTCACTTTCCAACACTATATAGGAGAATATCATATACATACATTCCTTTCATCATCAAACAGTCATTCAACTCATAAGACATGCGTTGCATTCCTTAAAGTATATTAACCGAACGTTTTATCAAATACTTGGTGGGTGTGTAGTACTAGTGTAAAATCATGCATTTCAAGAGTGGAATCATGCTAGAAAGGTCAATGTAAAATCATCAATAGATATAACACCCTCAAGCAATATATATCAAAACCCTTCATCAAATCTTAGAATAGACCTTAGATTCATAGCTCAAAATATGCTAAAACAATCATAATTTCATGTAACCCCAACATAGTGTGCAGTGAAATTCATAATAAGTAAGACCCATGAATAAATCAACTTTAAATCATGCAATTTTAGGTAAAAGAAAGCTTGAGCATCATGGGTAAAAGGAAACCATGAAAAAAACCCACATATCTTGACTTTGGATAATCCTTGAAGAAGATTGGAGATGGATACTTGAAGCTTGAATGAGAAACTTAAGATCCGGATGAGTTGTAGGACTTGAAATTTGGACGTCAAATGTTGTCTAAGTGTTTGAGAGAGTATTTGGGAATGTCTTGAATGAGGGTGAAATAAGGCAAAGTATAGGTATTTTCATGCATAGGAATACTTAGGCCCAAGACCCAAAAGTCTTGGATCGGGATAGAAAAATAATACACAAAATCGCTAAGGGTACGGATGCACATTGGAAATCGTATTTTTGGTATTTTTAAAAATTGCTATGGTTGCTCTTAAATCAGGGTTAGACCCATTTTCCACTCAATTCGACCCTCTGAATAAGAATATAAAGTCAAATTATTGATATCACGCATGGAATTTAAGATATATAAAAATTATGATTCTGGGTACTTCTGAGGTACATTTTCGGGCACTTTTGGGGTCATTTCAGCTATAGAGTTATATTGTATGAAATTTTTATTCTAATTCATGCTTTGAACATTGCAAAATTATGATCTTACCTCCTAGAAGAGTCGTCAGAGGTAGAGGATATCCCGCCAAATAGAATGTGAATCCATCTTAGCCTTAAGGACATTAAGAGCCCGTAGAACAAGTTGTCCCTGTTCTGCAGCCCACGCAAGTTGAGGACTACAATGCTGAGCTTCGCCAGGCTATTCAAACTCTAAGAATTCTCGAGGATGCCCGCTTCGACCCGAAGACAAGGAGACAAGGAGCGGCCCGACAGGATGCCCATGATACTTCGAAGGTCTGAGAAATCTTGAGGATGAATCCGCCTAAGTTTATAGAGTCTGCATCTACTGAAGATCCTAAGATCTATATGGAGCAGCTTCAGAAAGTGTTCTAAGTGATGCATGTGGTTGATGCTAACAGAGTGAAACTAGCTGCTTATCAACTTTATGATCAGTGGAAGAAGGATATAGAAGAGAATGCCCCCGTAAAGACGGGCTATGTTCGAAGAAGCTTTCTTGGGGTGTTTCTTCCTAAGGGAAAGAGGAGCGGTGATGGTAAAGGAGTTCTTGAAATAGGGCACTATGACTTTATAGGAGTATGGAATGAAGTTTATACAATTATCCCGCTATGCTCCAGATATGGTTGCTGATGTGAGAGGGAGGATGGGGATGTACGTTGATAGGTTAAATAGAGGGCCAAAGAGAGATAGGAGGGGAGCTATACTCGTGAATGACATAGATATAGAGAAATTGATGACTTTTGTGCAACATGCTGATGAGGAGAGGAAGCATGGTAAGGAGGAATTCAGAAATAAAAAGGCCAAAACCTCCAGCCATGAGGTTGGGAAAAAGGGGAACGGGAATCGACTTCCAGAACCATCATCAACTAGTGTACCTGCACCTAGAGTTAGAAATTATTAGAAGTACCAAAATGTTGGAGCCCATGGGTCTCAGTCAGCAAGTGTGGCTCAGGGTTCATTGGGTAAGCTAGCATATGGCAAGTGTGGCAAACTGCACTTGGGGAGATGTCATGAGGGGAGTGATATGTGCTACAGGAGTGGCCAAGCGGGTAACTATTAGAGAGATTGTCCAAAGTGGGCTAACCGGGCTTAATCTTATGCAGTTTCCCCACCAGCTAAGAGAAATAGAGATGTCACACCCCAAATCCCATTAAGGCGGAAGAAGTAAACAGCACTGACAAGCCAAAAGGAAAAGCATATGACTAAGCCGTTGAGGCCACGCTGTTCAAAGTATAGAATATGACCACACTTTAACTTACATAGTCTACAAAGCCTCTAAATAGGGAAAATATCTTATAAGGGTCGGGACAGGCCCCACCTCAGCAACTGTACAACATAAATATATATAATTTCTAGACATGCAAGCCCCGAAGCAACCTGGAGCTTGGTAACTATAGCTGGATATCTTGTACTCCTACTGGGAAGATCTACTAGCACCTGTACCTGCAGCATGAAATGCAGGTCCCCCGTAAGGAACGTCAGTATGAGATAATGTACTAAATATGTAAGGCAGAAAACACTATATATGAAATAACAACTCAAATGAAACTATGCACTGATGTATGGTAAGAGA